>CM021100.1:728227645-728393567 GCA_007115665.2 Sequoiadendron giganteum | reverse complement strand
TTGGACAATTTCAAGTGGTGGTAAGGAATAAAATGATGATTAATGGGTAGGTGCATGGAAATGGTTAGCCAATTTGTGGACAATTTACTTTTTCATCCCGAAATAGCAAAAACACAAGCACATTATAGTAAAACATGCTCACATTATGGTTTGGTAATGACCAAGCCTAGGATCGGTCATTACCAAGCCATAACATGCTCGCGTTATGGTTTAAATTTCAAAAAATGCATGCATTTTGAGTTTAAAAATTGTGATTTTTTTGAAATCGAAAAAACAATTCCAAAATGGGAGCATGTTATAATGTGCTCACGTTTTGGTCTACATTGAAATTTTTTTCTTCTCTTTTTCTTGTCTCTTTCTTCCTGTTATCTTTTAGGGAGACTATATACATGAAATAAACATTTAAGTATAAGTTGACATTTAGATATGGAAGTTTACTTTATTATACTTTAAGTTATATTTCATGTATATAGGCAGGATTCTTTAGAGTGGTTTCAGATCTCTAGGAGTTACAGTGCAAATTCTAGTTTTTGGAAGATCTCAAAAATTTCAGACAGTCAAATTTTAGTATTCAACATGTCAAATTTTATTAATCAGCAAGTTGGATCATATTTCTCTCTCTGTCTCACTCACTTTTATCCCTTATGCTCTAGACCTCTCTCTCACACTCTCTCCTTCCCTCTATACTTCTATCTATCTAGCCTCTCTCTCCCCCTCCATCCCTCCCTCTCTTTCTCCTTCCCTCCTTC
Organism: Sequoiadendron giganteum; assembly: GCA_007115665.2. Lineage (NCBI taxonomy): Eukaryota > Viridiplantae > Streptophyta > Pinopsida > Cupressales > Cupressaceae > Sequoiadendron > Sequoiadendron giganteum. Next base: position 728,392,818 of record CM021100.1, on the reverse strand, counting down.
CCTTCTTTCCTCTAATTTTCTCTATCTCCCCCCTCTCTCTCTTCCTTCCTCCCACCTTCCTTCCCTCTCTACTTCAATCTATCTAACCCATCCCTCTCTACCTCTCTCTCTCCCTCCCTCCTTTCTCTCTCTTCCTTCATCCCAACCACCTTCCCTCTCTACTTCTCTCTATCTAACCTATCCTTCTCTGCCTATCTCTCACCCTCCATCCTCTCTCTCTCAATCTCTCTACCTTCCTCCTTCCCTCCTCTCTCTCTCTCTCATTCTCTTTATCACACTTATCTCCCTCTATCGCTCCCTCCTCCCCCCTCTCTATCTCTCCTTCCCTATATACTTCTCTCTACCTCTCTACATCTCTACCTATCCCTCCCTAATTCCCTCTCACTCTCCCTCTCCCTCTCTCCCTTTCTCTTAATCTACCAACCTTCCTCCTTCCCTTTGTGTTTATCTCTCTCACACACACACTCTCTCTTTGGTTTAGGATTTATGGTGTAGGGTTTATGGTTTAGGATTTATGTTCTTTGGTTTAGGCTTTAGGTCCAACCCCCCCTCTCTCCCCTTCTATCTCAAGTCTATCCATCCTTCTATCCCTCCCACCCCTCTCTCTCGCTCATGTATATCTCTCACTCCCTCTATCTATCTCTCTTAGGTCTCTCCCTCCTTGGTCCCCTCTCCCTCTCTCAGGTCTCTCCCTCCCACCCCCTTCCACTCTTCTCAAGTATCTCCCTCCCACCCTAACTAGAGAACACACACACTCTCTTTGTGTCTCTCTAAGGTTTCTCCATCACCCCCTCTCTCTCTCCCTCTCCCACTCCATCTCCCACTCCCTCTCTCTTAGTTATCTCCCTCCCACCCTAACTAGAGAATCTCTCTCTCTTCCTCTTAGCCCCTATATCTCAGGTGTCTCTTTGCCACCCCCTCTCCCTCTCCCTACCACCCTAACTAGAGAAATATTTCTCTCTTAGGTCTCTCTCTCCCTTTCTTAAGTCTCTCCCTCCTTCTATCTCCCTCTCTACCTCTCCCTCTCTCTCCCTCTCTCCCTCTCTCTTAGGTTTATCCCTCCCACCTCCTCCCAACCCCTACCCTTCTCTCAAGTCTCTCCCTCCTACCCCACCTCTCTCTCAAGTCTCTCCCTCCCACCCCCTCCCCCTCTCTCAATTATCTCTCCCCATGCTAACTAGAGAACACACACACACACACACACACACACACACACTCTGGTTTCTCCCTCACACCCCCTCAGTCTCTCTCCATCTCTATCTCTCTATCTCTCTCTCTCTATTTTTCTCCCACTCCCTATCTATCCCTCTCCCTCTCTCTCCCTGACACCCCCTCTCCATATCTCAGGTCTCTCCCTCGCACCCTAACTAGTGAATCTCTCTCCCCCCTCTCTTTCAACTCTATCCCTCCCACCTCCTCCCTCTCTCTCAAGTCTCTCTCTCCCAACCTAAGTAGATAATACTCTCTCTCTCTCATGTCTCTCCCTCCCACCCCTCCCCCTCTTCTAAAGTCTCCCTCCCACCCTAACTAGAGAACTCTCTATCTCTTTACCCTTTATCTCTCTCCCACTCATCCCTCTCTCTCTCGGTCTCGGTCTCTCTCAATTCTCTACCTCCCACTCCCACTCCCTCTCCCTCTCCCTCTCCCTCTCCCAGGTCTCTCACTCTCACTCACTCCCTCTATCTCTCTCCCCTATACCCTTAACCCTAAACCCTAAACCCTTAAACTCTAAACCCTAAAAACCTCTACTCTTAATCCTCTACCCTCTATCTCTATCAAGTCTTTCCCTCCTACCCCCTCTCCCTCTATAAAGTCGCTCTCCCACTCACTCCCTCATTCTCTCTTTGCCTATCTCTCTCTCAAGTCTCTACCTCCAACCCCCTCTCCCTCTCTCAGGTCTCTCTCTCACTCACTCACTCCATCTATCACTCTTCGCTCTACCCTTAACCTTAAAACCTAAACCCTTAACCCTTAAAACCTAAAGCCTCTACTCTTAACCCTCTACCCTCTATCTCTCTCAATTCTCTCCCTCCTACCCCATCTCACTCTCGCAAGTCTCTCACTCACTCACTCCTTCTATCTCTCTACCGTCTACCTATAGCCCTCTACCCTAAACCCTTAACCCTTAAACCCTAAACCCTTAAACTTGAAACCCTCTACTCTTAACCCTCTACCCTCTATGTCTCTCAAATTTATCCCTCCTACCCCCTCTCCCCCCCTCTCTCTCTCAAGTATCTCACTCACTCACTCCTTCTATCTCTCTCGCCTCTAACCCTAGCCCTCGAACCTCTACCCTTCACCCTTAAACCTTCTACCCTAACTTGCCAATTCGATGAAATTGGGAATGTAGTTTGAGTTATAGGTTTGAGGGTATAGGTTGAAGGATTAGGGTTGAGGGTCCAATGTATATGGTAGAGGGTAGAGGGTTGAGGATTGAGGGTTGAGGGTTTAAGGGTTCAGGGTTCAGGGATTAGGGTAGAGATTTTACTTGATTTTAAGGGTTTAAGGGTTGAGGGTATAGGGTTGAGGGTAGAGGGTATTTGGTTGAAATTAGAGGGTAAAGGGTTTAAGGATTAGTGGTTTAAGGTTTAACGGTTAAGGGTTTAGGGTTGAGTGTTTAAGGGTTTGAGGGTTGAGGGTATAGGGTTAATGGACTAGGGAAGAGAGCGAGGGATGGAGGAAGGGAAATATGGAGGGAGAAGTGAGATAGAGAGAAGTAGATGAGGGGAGGGAGGGATAGAGATAGATGAGGGTTGAAGATCCAATGTATAAGGTAGAGGGTTAAAGGTAGAGGGGAGAGAGATAGAGGGAGTGAGAGAGAGAGAGACTTGAGAGAGCAAGAGGGGGTAGGAGGGATAGACTTGAGAGAGAGGGAGGGAGTGGGAGAGATATAGAGGGAGGGGGGGTAGAGGCTAAAGGGTAGAGGGTCTAAGGGTTAAGGGTTTAGGGTTTATAGTTAAGGGTAGAGGGGAGAGAGATAGAGGGAGTGACTGAGAGTGGCACCTAAGAGAGGGAGAGGAGGTATGAGGGAGAGGGTTGAGAGGGAGAGTGAGAGAGTGGGAGAGAGATAGAGGGAGGGAGGGTTAAGTGTAGAGGGTAGAGGGTAGAGATTTTAAGGGTTAAGGGTTAAGGGTTAAGGGTTTAAGGTTAAGGGTAGAGGGTTAAGGGTTTAAGAGTTAAGGGTATAGGCTAGAGGGTTTAGAGTAGAGGGGAGAGAGATAGGGGGAGTGAGTGAGTGAGTGAGAGAGAGACCTGAGAGAGGGAGTGGAGGTAGGAGGGAGATAATTGAGAGAGAGAGAGAGGGAGGGAGTGGGAGAGAGATAGAGAGAGGCAGGGTTAGTAAGTTTTAAGGGTTTGGGTTTAAAGGTTAGGGTTTAGGGTTTAGGCTTAGGGTGAGAGAGATATATAGGAGTGAATGAAGACCTAAGAGAGGGAGAGGTAAGAGGAGGGTTGAGAGAGGAGGAGGGAGGGAGTGGAAGAGAGATAGAGGGATGGAGGGTTAAGGGTATAGGGTAGAGGGTTTAAGGGTTAAGGGTTTAATGGTTAAAGGTTTAAGGGTTAATGGTTTAAGGGTTAATGGTAGAGGGTTAAGCATTAAGGGTAGAGGGGAGAGATAGAGGGAGTGAGTGAGTGTGAGAGAGATACTTGAGAGAGAGAGAGGGGGTAAGAGGGAGATACTTGAGAGAGAGAGAGGGAGGAAGTGGGAGAGAGATAGAGGGAGGGAGGGTTAAGGGTAGATGGTAGAGGGTTTAAGGCTGTATGGTTTAAGGGTTAAGGGTTTAGGGTTTAGGGTTAAGGGTAGAGGGGAGAGATATAGAGGGAGTGACTAAGAGAGAGAGAGATATAAAAGAGGGAGAGATTTGAGAGAGAGAGAGAGGGAGTGGGAGAGAGATAGAGGGTAGAGGTTAGAGGGTTTAAGGGTTAAGGGTAGAGGGTTATGGGTTGAGGGTAGAGGGATATAGATAGGAGTGAGTGAGAGAGAGATACATTAGAGAGGGAGAGAGGGTAGGAGGGAGAGAATTGAGAGAGATATATACAGAGAGAGATGGAGGGAGTGGGAGAGAGATAGAGGGTAGAGGGTAGAGGGTAGAGGGTTTAAGGGTTAAGGGTAGAGGGTAGAGGGAAGAGATAGAGGGAGTGAGTGAGTTATAGGGAGGGAGGGAGTGGGAGAAATATAGAGGGTAGAGAGTTAAGGGTAGAGGGTATAAGGTAGAGGGTTAAGGGTAGAGGTGAGAGAGATAGAAAGGAGTGAGTGAGTGAGAGAGAGATTTGAGAGAGGGAGAGGGGGTAGGAGGGAGAGACTTGAGAGAGAGGGGGGGTATGAGGGAGAGTCTATATATCTCTCCTCCCTCAATATCCATCTCAAGTCTCTCCCTCCTACCCACTCTCCCTCTCTCAAGTCTATCTCTCTCACTCAATCCTATCTCTCTCCCCTTTACCCTCTACCCTTAACCCTTAACCCTTAACCCTTAAACCCTTAAACCATATACCTACTACCATTAACCCTCTACCCTATATCTCTCTCCCACTCCCTCTATCTCTCTCCCCTCTACCCTTAGTTCTAAACACGAAAACCTTAACCCTTAAACCCTCTACCCTCTACCTTTAACCCTCCCTCCCTCTATCTCTCCCAATTCCTCCCTCTCTCTCTCAATTCTCTCCCTCCTACTACCTCTCCCTCTCTTAGGTATCTCTCTCTCTCTTTCACTCACTCCCTCTATCTCTCTCCCCTCTACCCTTAACCCTTAACCCTCAACCCTTAACCCTCTACCCTTAACCCTAAACCCTAAACCCTTAACCCTTAAACCCTAAACCCTATACCCTATACCCTTAACCCTCCCTCCCTCTATCTCTCTCAACCATCTCCCTCCTAACCACTCTCCCTATCTTAAGGATCTCTCTCTCAGTCACTCCCTTTATTTCTCTCCCTTATACCCTTAAGAATAATCCCTAAACCCTTAAACCCCAAACCTTTTAACCATCTACCCTCCACCCTTAACCATGTCTCCCTCTATCTCTCTCCCACTCCCTCCATATCTCTCTCTATCTCTCTCCCACTCCCTCCATCTCTCTCTCTCAAGTCTCTCCCTCCTACACCCTCTCTCTCTCAAGTCTCTCTCTCTCTCACTCACTCCTATCTCTCTCCCCTCTACCCTCTAATATCTCTCCCATTCCATCTCTCTCTCTCTCAAATCTCTCCCTCCTACCCCATCTCCCTCTCTTAGGTATATATTTCTCTTAGTAACTCCCTCTATCCCTCTCCCCTCTACCCTTAACCCTAAGCCCTTAACCCTTAAACACTCAACCATTAAACCCTCTACCCTCTACCCTTAACCCTCCCTCCCTCTATCTCTCTCCCACTCCCTCTCTCCCTCTCTCTCAAGTGTCTCCCTCATGCCCCCTCTCCCTCTCTTAGGTCTCTCTCTCACTCACTCACTCCCTCTATCTCTCTCCCCTCTACCCTTAACCCTTAAACCTTAAACCCTTCAACCCTTAACCCTCTACCCTTAACCCTTAACCCTTAAAGTCTCTATCCTCTACCCTTAACCCTCCCTCCCTCTATATCTCTCCCACTCCCCCCTCCCTCTCTCTCTCAACCCTCTCCCTCCTATCGCCTCTCCCTCTCTTAGGTCTCTCTATCTCAATCACTCCCTCCATCTCTCTCCCCTCTACCCTTAACCATAAACCCTAAACACTTAACCCTTAAACCCTCTACCCTTTATTTCTCTCCCACTCCCTCACTATCTCTCTCTCAAGTATCTCCCTCCTACCCTCTCTCGCTCTCTCAAGTCTTTCTCTCTCTCTCTCTCTCACTCCTATCTCTCTCCCCTCTACCCTTAATCCTCTACCCTCTGACCTTAACCCTTAAACCCTTAAACCCTCTACCCTCTACCCTCTATCTCTTTCCCTCACCCTCCCTCTCCCTCTCTCTCTTCAAGTCTCTCCCTCCTACCCCATCTCCCTCTCTTAAGTCTCTCTCTCTCTCTCTCACTCCTTCTATCTCTCTCCCCTTAACCCTTAACCCTTAACCCTTAACCCTTAACTCGTAAACCATTAAACCCTCTACCCTAGCTTGCCAATTCAGTGAAATTGGAAATGTAGTGTCGTATTTGAAAAAATGGGTTCAAGAAATGGGGTCTCCCGATGATGTAAATCACTAGGAGACCTCATTTCTCAGACCCATTTTCTCAGAAAGGCCAAGTTAGATTGCCAATTTCACTGAATTCGAAAGCTAGTGGGCCCTCTACCCTCTAATATTAATCCTCTACCATCTATCTCTCTCCCACTCACTCCCTCTCTCTCTTTGTCTCTCTCTCTCTCTATCTCTCAAGTCTCTACCTCCCACTCCCTCTCTCAGGTCTCTCTCTATCTCACTCACTCCCTCTCTCTCTCCCCTCTACCCTTAACCCTTAAACCCTCTACTCTTAACCCTCTACTCTCTATTTATAGCAGGTCTCTCCCTCCTACCCCCTCTCCCCCCCTCCCTCTCTCAAGTTTTTCTCTCACTCACTCACTCCTATCTCTCTCCCCTCTACCCTTAGCCATCTACCGTCTACCCTTAACCCTTAAACCCTCTACCCTCTACCCTCTATCCTCTATCCTCTACCCTTTATCTCTCTCCCACTCCCTCCCCCTCTCTCTTTCTCTCAAGTATCTCTCTCCTACCCCATCTCCCTCTCTCAAGTCTCTCTCACTCACTCACTCACTCACTCCTATATCTCTCTTGTCTACCCTTAACCTTCTACCCTATACCCTTAACCCTTGAACCCTCTACCCTAGCTTAACAATTAGGTGAAATTGGGAATGTAGTGGCCTATTTAAAAAAATGGGTCTAAGAAATGGGGTCTCTCGGTGATTTACATCACTGGGAGATCCCATTTCTTGGACCCATTTTTAAAAAAAAGAAAGTTAGGTTGCTAATTTCACCAAATTTCCAAGCTAGTGGGCCCACTAGCTTGCCAATTTGGTGAAATTGGAAATGTAGTGGCCTGTTTATAGGAAAAGTTAGGTTGCTAATTTCACCAAATTGGCAAGCTAGTGGGGCCACTGGCTTGCCAGTTCAGTGAAATTGGAAATGTAGTGGCCTATTCGAAATAATAGGTCCGAGAAATGGGGTCTCTTGGTGATTTACATCACTAGGAGACCCCATTTCTTGGACCCATTTTCTCAAGCAGGCAAATCAGGTTGCCAATTTCATTGAATTGTCAAGCTAGTGGGCCCATTGGCTTACCAACTTAGTGAAATCGGTAATCTAGTGGCTTGTTTTGAAAAATTGGGTCCAAGAAATGGGATCTCTCGGTGATGTAAATCATAGGGATACCCCATTTATTGGACCCATTATTTCGAATAGGCCACTACATTTCCAATTTCACTGAATTGCCAAGCTAGTGGAGCCCACTAGCTGGGCAATTCGGTGAAATTGGCAACCTAACTTGCCTGTTTGAAAAAATGGGTCTAAGAAATGGGGTCTCTCAGTGATGTAAATCACCAGAAGATCTCATTTCTTGTACCCATTTTTTCAAATAGGCCACTACATTGCCAGTTTCACCGAACTAGCAAGCCAGTGGGCCCACTAGCTTGCCAATTTGGTGAAATTGGCAACCTAACTTGCCCTGTTTGAAAAAATGGGTCCAAGAAATGGGGTCTCCCGGTGATACTACATTTAAAATTTCACCGAAATGGCAAGCCAATGGGCCCACTACCTTGCCAATTTGGTGAAATAAGCAACCTAACTTGCCCTGTTTGAAAAAATGGGTCCAAGAAATGGAGTCTCTTAGTCCAATTTAGTGAAATTGGCAATGTAGTGGCCTGTTTGAAAAAATGGGTACAAGAAATGAGATCTTCTAGTGATTTACATCACCAGGAGACCCCTTTTCTTAGCCCTAGTTTTTCAAACAAGCAAGTTAGGTTGCCAATTTCACCGAATTTCCAAGCTAGTAGGTCCATTGGCTTGCCAATTCGGGGAAACTTATAAAGTAGTGGCCTGTTTTGAAAAATTGGGTCCAAGAAATAGGGTCTCCTAGTGATGTAAATTACCAGGAGACCCCATTTCTTGGACCCATTTTTTCAAACAGTTACATCACCGAGAGACCCCATTTCTTGGACCCATTTTTTCAAACAGGGTAAGTTAGGTTACCAATTTCACCCTCTCTTGGGTCTCTCTCTCTCTCTCTTTATCTCTATCTCCTAAACCCTAATCCCTATACCCTATAAAATTAACATTAAACCTTCAACCCAATAACCTCAACCCTATACCTAATATCCTAAACCCTATAAACTTAGCCTTATACCTTCAACCCTATACCTTAAACCATAAACCCTACACCCTCAATCCTCATCCCTATATGCTATACCCTAAACCCTAAACATTATCCTTGAACCCTTAACCCTATAATTAAACACTAAATTCTACACTAAACCTTGTACCCTAAACCTTGAACCCTAAACCCTCAACCATAAACCCAATACCCTCAACCCTATGCCCAATATCCTAAACCCTAATCCCTATACCCTATACACTTAACCCTACACCCCCAACCTTGAACACTATACCTCAACCCTACACCTTCAACACTCATCCCTATACCCTATACCCTCAACCTTATAACCTAAGCCCTAAAAATCACCCCCCAACCCTATACGTAAACCCTAAACCCTACATTCAACCTTATACACTAAACCCTAAACCCTAAACCTCAATCCTAAACCCAATACCCTCAACCCTATACCCATTATTTTAAACCCCAATCCCTATACCCTATACACTTATCCCAATACCCTCGACCTTGAACACTATCCCTCAACCATCAACCCTATAACTTAAACCCTAAACCCTACACCCTCAACCTTATACCCTAAACCATAAAAATTATCCCTCAACCCTATACTTAAACAACAAACCCTACACTCTCAAGCCTTAACCCTATACCTTATACCCTTAACCCTACACCCTAATCCCTAATCCCTATACCCTATACACTTAACCTCATACCCTCAACCCTAAACATTATACCTCAACCCTCAACCCTCAACCCTCAAACTTGTACATAAATCCTAAACCCTAAACCATTAACCCTAAACCTAATATCCTCAACCCAATACCCTCAACTATATACCCAATATCCTAAACCATAATCCATATAACCTATACACTTAACCTTATACCTTCAATCCTAAACACTATCCCTCAACCCCCAACCCTATACCTTAAACCCTAAACCCTCATCCCTCATCCCTATACCCTATACCCTCAACTTTATAACTAATATCCTAAACCCAAAACCCTATTCCCTATATACTTAACCCTATAACCTCAACCCTATACCTTAAACACTAAACATTACACCCTCAACCCTCATAGGGAGAGAGAAATATGGGGAGGGAGGGATTGGGGAGAGAGAGAGAGGTTGGGAGGGAAAGAGGAGATAAAATAAGTAGAGAGGGAAGGAGAGGTGGAGAGGCATGAGAGATAAAGAGTATATAAGGAAGGACAAATGGAGGGAGAGGTATGGAGGGAGAGAGAGGGAGGTGAGAGAGAGGTGAGATAGAGAGCAATAAAGAGAGTGTGGTAGGGAGTGATAGAGGGATATGCAGGTAGAGAGGGATAGCTGAGATAGAGAGAAGTAGAGAGAGATAGAGATAGAGGGAAGGAGGGAGGGTAGGCAAGAGAGGGGAGGAAGGGAGAGGTAAAGAGGGATATGTGAGATAAAGATAAGTAGAGAGAGAATTGTGACATATAGAGAAGGAGAGAGTTATAGAGAGGGAAAGAGAGAATGGTGAGATAGCGAGGAGAGAGTGAGAGAGAAAGAGGGTGAGGGAGGAGTGAGAGAGAGTGTGTGTGAGAGAGAGGTAGAGGGAGGAAGAGGAGAGATAGAAAGGTAGGGAGGGAGAAATCTAGTGAGAGAAAGAGAGAGGGATAGGGGAGATAAAGATAATTAGAGAGGGAAGGAGAGGTAGACAGAGAGTAGAGAGGGAATGAGGGAGTGATGGATTAGGGAGATAGAGAGTAGAGAGGGAAGGAGAGGGAGAGGTATGGATGGAGAGAGTGGGAGGTGAGATAGAGAGTAACAAAGAGAGAGTGGTAGGTTGTGATGGATGGAGAGCTAGGTAGAGAGGGAGGGAGATTTAGTGAGGGAGAGAGAGGTGACATAGAGAGAAATCAAGAGTGGTGGAAGGAGAGGAAGGTACAGAGAGGGAGAGAGGAGATAAATATAAGTAGAGAAGGAAGGAGAGGTAGAGAGAGGAGAGATAGAGAGAAGTAGAGAGGGGGTGAGCGGGGGAGAGGTAGGGAGGGAGAGAAAGGTGAGATAGAGAGGTTTAGAGAGAGAGTGGTAAGGTTTGATGGATGTAGAGGTAGGTAGAGAGGGATTTGGAGATAAATATTAGATAGGGAAGAAGAGAGGGAGAGAGAAGTATGGAGGGAGAGAGAGAGGGAGGTGGGAGAGAGGTTAGGTAGAGAGAAACAAAGAGAGTGGTAGGGAGTGATGGAGGGAGAGGTAGGTAGGTAAAGAGAGAGAGAGATGGAGGGAGGGAAATAGAGATAATTAGAGAGGGAAGGAGGGAGGGAGGGAGAGAGAAGTGAGGTAGAGAGAATAAGAGGGAAAATGAGAGAGAGGAAAAGAGAAAGAGAGATAGAGAGATAGAGATAGAGAGTTATTGAGATCAAGGGAGAGAGAGTCAGAAAAAGGGATAGAGATAGTGAGAGAGAGGTCAGAGTGTAAGGGATAAAAATGAGTGAGATAAAGAGAGAAATAAAACAATTTTCTGATTATTAAAATTTGACTTCTTGATTACTAAAATTTGACTAAGTCTGAAATTTGTGAGATCTTCCAAAAACTAGAAGAGAGAGAGGTGAGAGAGGGAGGAAGGGAGAGAGAGAGAGGGAGTGGAGAGATAGAGAGTAGAGAGAAGGAGCAAGTGAGAGAGAAAGATGATACAACTTGTTGACTACTAAAATTTGACCTCCTGATTACTGAAATTTGACATGCTGATTACTAAAATTTGACTAAGTCTAAATTTTTTAAGATCTTCCAAAAACTAGAATTTGCATTATAACTCCTAGAGATCTGAAACTACTCTCAAACATTCTACCTATATACATGAAATATAACTTAAAGTATAAGAAAGTAAATGTCAATACGTAAATGTCCACTTATACTTAAATGTTTATTTCATGTATATAGTTTCCCTCAAAGATATCGAGAAGAAAGAAAAATAAAGAGAAGAAAAATAAATTTGATGTAGATCAAAACATGAGTGTGTTATAACGCGCTCGTGTTTTGTCAATGCATTCACAAAATGCAAAAAATGCATTCACAAAACATGTCAAAACTAAGATATAACGCGAGCACGTTATAACACACTTGCATTATATCTTGATTTGGGAATCACCAAGCCTTAGGATTGGTATTTTCCTTGGAATACCAACCCAAAGGCTTGGAGGGCATTCTTGATGACCAGAGACGTGTTTTTACAAATTATACAATTTTTCACATAATCAGGTTCGTGCTCACTGTTAGGATTGCATGTGGTTCAATATCGAAAAAAGTTGAACACATGGGTAATGTTAGGTTCTCTCTTAGCTATGCAACGATGTAATGTTTTTCACTTTCTGACAATGTTAAGCCTTTAATCCGTAATTTCTTTTTTTGTATGTCTCTTTTTTGCCAAAAAGTAGTGTTTGGTGTTTTATTTGTTATAAATTAACCATTCATCGGAATTTCAAATAAATTGCGTTTTTAGAAACTAGACTCCATTCTACAAATTTTAAAAAGTAAAAAAAATCAATTACTTTCCAAAATTTGTAGGGGGAGCACGGCCAAAATTATGATTTTCAGGAAGTGTCCACTTCGAAAATTAGTAAAAAATCAAATATTCATTAAAAAATTATGCATTAACTACATACAATTAGCTAGCTTTTGACCATAGCGATTTTAAAAATACTAGAAAAAAGTTCACTGTACTAGGGTCACACAAGAGTTGCTATGTTATATTTTTTTTTGACGAAAACAACACCAATTTTTGTACATCCCTCATTTGAACCCCTTAATATCAACCATTTTAAAAATAAATTAGTAGTTTAGAATGTAGATTCAGAGCACTTTGATCCTTGTTTTTGTTCCATCTCAAAATTTTGAGTGTAACTATCCTCAATTTCACATCCAAGGTCAATATTTCCTGATTTCAGAAAAAAGTTGTCCACTTAAGTCCCCTTTTTGGGAACCATTTTGGTGCACTTACCCATTGATCAAATCAAACCAAAGAATTTATGACCTATAGTTTTGTGTCAACCTCTTAGGGTTAGTATGAGGGCGAGTGATGAGGTAAAAATAACCTCATCATAATAAAATCAGAATAGATTATTCTTACAAGTTCAATCCTAAGTCTGAGTCAATTTATTAAACTTTAGGAGAAATAATTGCTTATCTTTAAGGAAAATTATGCAAACTTTATTTCTTATAATCAATCGAGGAAATTTGCCAATGCAGGTTTAATGGGTTGACTTGAGTGTTTTTGTAGGGAATAATCGATCATCTAGCAGTTGTTACAAATATTGAACCATCACGTGCCTTAAGTGTGGTAAAGGATAGATGTTGTGAACCTCCTCCTGAATCGTAGGCTGATGAACTAAAGATTTAGTTACTGTCTATTTAATTTATGTTACCAAAAACTTCATGGCTCATCTCGAGCCTTCTCTACATTTATGAGTTTTAAAGACATGAACGTTAGTTAAATTTGTTAAAAAACTTTTTCAATGGTTATCCACGCCATCTGAAATATAGGATTTAGTTATAAGTTTTTCTATAAGAATATAATTTCAAAAGGGGTGAAAAAGACTGAATGATAACGTTATGTTGTTTTACATGGTTTCTAAATACTGATGAATGAGTTAGCTGATTCTTGTCAATTGATAAACTGTTGAACTATGAATGATGATGAATGTTTGTAGTGGAAAGACTACAGAACCTGTAGTTTATGTGATTTGAGAACGAAGTGTTAACCTGTTAGTTGGCCACTCGAGGGAAGTTAGCTTAAATAGATAAGTATTTTACTGTTATGTTATTTTATTTGTTAAAAATAGATAATTGTTTAGTAGGAAGTAACTAAGTTTGTTGAGAATTGAGTTTGAAGTTCTAGAGCACCATTGTTTTAGTTAGTGTCGGTTACTTTTCGTAGTTGTTAGAATCTTTTAATGTTTAAAAAGATGTTTCATAGTCTATTCACTTATTTCTCTACTTTCGTAGTATATCAGTTGTTCAATTTTCTTGTTTCCATGCTTTCTAGTTTAGTTGTGATGCTTTCTAAATTAGTTATCTTATGCTTTATAGCCTAGTATTTCAAGTTTTCTTAGAAAAAAAAAAAATTTCCAGCTAAGAAGTTAAATGGCCTTAGATTAAAATTTATTTGAATAGTTTAAAGAAAAAAACATAAAATATAAAATGAGTTATCCAAATCATCTTCTTCTGCAAACTGCCTTGGACATTTCCTGGTAGACTAATTGACATTCTATATTCTAAAGTAGTAGGACCTAACCACAACCTATCACCTTTTGGCACCATTGTCGGGGACTAAAATAGCCTTTGTGCTTAAGTGTTACTAGGAGATAGTTTGATACCTCATTTTATGCCAAAAATTATGTTGTCGGCTTCCTCTTCTACATGGTTAGGAAAAGAGGCTCTCACGGATGATTTATACCAAAGACCCCCAAAAATACGTGCCAATCATACCTAGGGGAGCCCAAGGCTCAGACGAACACACTTCTGAAGAATTATTTTAGCCTATCCCACCTGAGACTTTCCACTATTTACCTAATGAGCAACTGGTAGAACAACCAGTTACAGAGGAAATTGTCTTTGAGGAACAAACTTCTCTGAACATCATGGGAGATCATAGAGATGAACCTCAACACCCTCCTAGAACGTTTACTTGTCCTATTACCTTGGATGCAGATGATGATACTGTGACGAAGAAAATTTCTCCAGCTTTCCTTCCAACCTTTTGTGGCTTTTCCTCGGAAGACCCAGACCAATTTCTCTTTGAAATTAAGGTCTTATGTCAAAAATATGACTATAAAAATGATAACCAAAAGCTGAAGCTTTTTCCTTCTACTCTAAAGGATTCAACAATGCGCTGGTTTATGGGATTGGGTTCTAGTAGTATAACATCCTGGGGGGAAATGGAGAATGTTTTCTTTCAAAAATACTAGAGTTACTATAGGGTAAGTGATCATAAGGAAGAGCTATTTAAACTGAGACAAAACAAGGACTATTATCTTGATAGGTTCCTCTTCCTCTCCAAAAGATGTGGAGAAGCGGCCATTAGCGTTGAGATTCTCAAAACAATTTTTCTTAAAGGTCTTGATGATGACGCTAGATAAATCTTGATTTGATGGGGAAAGGTGACGTATCTCAACTAACCCTTGAGGAAATATGTGAGTTATGTCAGAATTTCTCCCATACTCGGGGAGGAATCCACAAAACTAATCTTTTTAAAGGGTCTAATGAGATAGGTAAGCTCCGCAAAGAAATAGAAAATCTGGAAATAGACATTCTCATTCAATTGCATACCACATTAGATGGTATACAAGCTAAAACTTGCAACCTAGAGACCTTGTCAATCTATTGTCCTAGGTGTCGAAATAAACACCTATTGCACGAGTGTCCTTTAGATAAATTCAATGTTTGTCAAATTTGTGAACAAAACCATCCTACAAATCAGTGTGAGCTTCTGTCTGATATTAGGAATACTAAGAAAAAAACCATTCAGGTTGAAGAAGAGATAAACACCTTAAACCAATGTCAATGTGGTAATTTCTCTTATGGAAAAAATTCCAATCCTGCATGGAGACCACAAAATAGCTAGGTTCATAATCAATGGACTCCATCTTGGAATCAGTCACCTCCACCAAAACCTAACTGGGGAACTCCTTATTGGGGATCCCCCGAATGGGCAAACCAAATGTGGGGAAATCAATAGTGGTCAAATCAACCACAACAACAATGGTACCAACAACATACTGCCCCTCAATGGAATCAGGCACAAAATCAATTTTATACTGAACCTAGGAGGAATCAACAACATAATTTGTTACCTCTAGCTCAAAACCCTCCTCATAATGAGCAAGTGAACCAACCTCAACTTCCAGCGCAACTGCTTCCCAATCCTAAGAATAATCGCTAGAATATGTCAGTCTATTCTACCGAACATGAAAATGTTATAGGGCTTAATGCGATACACTTCAGAAATGTGCAATTGTGCTCTGGTCGAACTCTTCAACCTCCAACTATTGAAGAAATAGTGGAGGAACCTGAGCCTAAAAGTTCAATCAAAGACACATCATCTAATCAGGATACCACTACCAAAGACAAAGGGCCTTTTTCAGTGGCAGGAGCTACTAACTTGTCTCCAAGGGAGGAAGGTCAGTCCTTGAGTCAACATAGGGAGGATCCTATTCCAAAGGAGAACAAAATGGCACCATATCCAAAATGTTTAAAGTCAATAACTCTGGAAGATACTCCGAAAGTATCCATGTCTTCAGAAACTATGTTAATTCAGGAGATTAAGCAACTACAAATTGAAGTTCCTTTATTGCAAGCAATAAAAGAAATTCCTGAGTCAAACCAGTTAATCAAACAACTATGTATCCAAAAGCTAGGTAGGAAGCCAAAAAATATAAATACCATTCATATTGATGGTTATTTAGCTGATTTTTTATCTGGAAAGACTATTACTCTGAAATACGATGATCCAGGGAGTCCACTTATAACCATTACAATCAATGAGGTAGCAATACCAAACACACTAGTCGATCTTGGGGTAGCTATTAATGTGATGACTATAGATGTAATGGAAAATTTAGGACTAACTGATTTACATCCTACAACCACAGTCTTACAAATGGAAAATCAGTCTATAGCCATCCCAAAGGGCGTCATTAAAAACATCCTCGTCAAAGTTGATGGATGGGAATATCCAGTCGATTTCCAGGTAATTCAAGCATTTACACCTAAAGATAGTTATCTAATAATTCTTGGGAGACCTTGGTTGGCCATTGTTGCTGCTAAGATTGATTGCAAGAAAGGGGGAATGACCATTTCGCATGGTCAAGATAGTAAATGTTTGTTCTTATATCCCCCTGCTAAGCCTACTAAGCATAAAAAGGTCTGGGTTGATGAACCAGAGGAATCCAATGGTCTTGGCAGTTTGACCTCTCTAGCCATGGTAGTAATTAAAAAACATGGAGAAGAACTAGAGGAAGATTTAGTAAACAACCTAGCACACCTTGCTATAACCACGAATGAGGAAGAAATGCTAGATGCTCCAAGAATTGTTGGGCAACCAATTGATATAAGAAGGATGGAGCAAAGCTATGCTACAATGGGAATGCCTTGTCCCTTAGCTAACATAATCCCCAGAACAAGTCATTTCTTTGAAGATATCACAAGGTTTCACCGACTTATACCTCATAGTTGTCCTCTCAATACCTTGTTGCGACCAATTTATACTGTCACTTTGGTCCATCCTAGAACAAAATCAATCATGCTATTACTAGGAAAAACTTTGAACATCAATAACTAGCTGACAAAAACACAAGAGGATAAGTTGTTCAATGTGTTGGTAAAAAGTTCTAAAGATTTTCCTTGGGATTATACGGACATGAGAGAAATTCACTTTAGTGTTTGTACTCATCACATTTATACTAACATAAGTATAAGGCCTATTTTCCAGCCTCAGAGGAGACTCAATTCCGCATTAAAGGATCTGGTCAAAATTGAGATTGAGAAACTCCTCCGTTTAGGATTTATTTATCCTATCTCTGATAGTAAGTGGGTATCAACTATGGTGGTCATGCCAAAGAAAAATGGGAAGTGGAGAATTTGTGTAGACTATAGAGAACTCAACAAAGCCACTCATTGAGATTATTTTCCCCTACCATTTGTTGATCAGGTTTTGGACAACTTGGATAGAAGGAAGTATTTCTCCTTTCTGGATGGATTCAGTGGTTACAACCAGATTCAGTTTGCTCCAGAAGACCAAGACAAGACCACGTTTACTTGAATTTGGGGCACATTTTCATACAAAGTGCTTCCCTTTGGAATTTGTAATGCTCCATCAACTTTTCAGAGAGCCATTCTTGCTATATTTGTTGCTCTTGTTAATGACTGTGTAGAGGTCTACATGGATGACTTTATAGTCTATGGGTCAACATATGACAAAGCTCTTCAGAACCTAGATTGAGTTCTACAAGTGTGTGAGGAAAATAGACTATCCCTTAGCCATGAAATTTTTTTAATAATGGTAGAACAAGGAATAGTCTTGGGACATCATATTTCCTTTGAGGGAATAAAGGTCGACCCCAAGAAAATTGAGGTCATCCAACAGTTGACTATCCCTCAAACACAAACAAATGTTCGAAGTTTTCTTGGACATGCTGGTTACTATAGAAGGTTCATAAAAGGCTTCAGTAAAATTGTGTCTCCTATGTTCTTTCTTTTATAGAAAGAAGTAGAGTTTGTTTGGACACCTGAGTGTCAACAATCATTTGAAACAATTAAAGAAAATATTTTCTTTGCTCCCATACTATGAGGGCCAAATTGGAGTCTTCCCTTCCATATCTATGCAGATGCTTCTGATGATGCTATTGGTACAGTACTGCCCGACAAGAAGATGAGAATGGGGGTAAATATGCCATATATTTTATTAGTAAAAATATTACTTTTGCAGAAAGGAACTATACAACAACAAAAAAATAATTTCTAACTGTTATTCATGCTATTAAGAAATTTCGCCACTACATTACGAGATATAAGGTTATAGTTTATATAGACCATTCTGCTATAAAATACCTAATGAAAAAACCCATATTTAATGGTCGAAATATGAGATGGTTATTACTCCTTTAGGAGTTTAATGCTACAATTCTTGACAAACTAGGGAAATATAACGTAGTAGCAGATTTTCTGTCACGAATCAAACATGAAGAGGGTGACAATACTCTTGTATAGGATGAGTTCCCAAATGAAAATATGTTTACAATTTCTATAAAATCACCCTGGTTCACAGATATCACTAACTATTTAGCTGCTTCAGAGGTATCCCCAGGATTCACAACTAAGAAAAAGAAGCGACTTATCAAGGAAAGTGCCCCATTCAAATGGATTAACAAAATGTTATTTCGTTGTGGACCTGATATTATCTTAAGAAGATGTGTGAGAGCGGACGTAACCTATTCTAAGGGCCTGTCACGATGATCCTTCGGGAGGGCACTACTCTGTGAAGAGAACTGCCCATAAAATTTTAGGCACCAAATACTATTGGCCTTCAATGCATAAAGATATTAGGAGCTATGTTCATCATTGTGATGAATGTCAAAGAGTAAGAAGACCATCTGCTTCTTCAAAAATTCCTTTACAGCCACAAGTAGTGCTTGAACCATTCGAGAAATGGGGTTTAGATTTTATCAGACCCATAGATCCTTCCTCTCAAGGGAAAGAATACATATTGGTTTGCATTGATTACCTAACAAAATGGGCAGAAGTTCAAGCCTTACAAGTAGCTAGGGGAGAGCAAGTCGTAGACATCCTCTATAATAAAATATTCCTTAGATTTGGAGCCCCTCAAACTATAGTTACTGACTAGGGACCCCAATTTATGTCCAAAGTGCTCTTGGCATTCACCAACCATTTTCAAGTAAGCCATAGAAAGTCATCACCTTACCACCCTCAAGCAAATGCCTAGGTGGAAGTAACTAATAGAGAACTTGAAAATATTTTAAAAAAATAGTTTCTTCAGGAAGAAAAGATTGGGCTAGGAAACTCCCTGAAGTTGTATGGGCATACGACACAACCTAGAAATCCATGATTGGATTCAGCCCCTATGAGCTCGTTTTTGGAAAGAAGCCTCTTCTTCCCATTGATTTTGAACTAAAAACTCTAAGAACAGTTATGGAACTAGGTCTATATTTAAAACAAGCCCAAGTTGAATGAGTTTTGCAACTACGTGAATTAGATGAGCTTTGCCTAGACGTTGTCCATCAAATTGAACTAATTCAACATCAACGAAAAGTGTTGCACGAAAAACATATTAAGGAGAGGAATTTTTATAATGGAGTCAGGGCCCTGCTATTCGAGTCAAGGTACAAAGATCATAGAGGAAAGCTTAGGACTCACTGGTTGGGACCTTATGAGATTTCTGAAGTCTTTTCAAATGGAACTGTTCGGTTGAAACCAATTGATGGGGACACACAAACCCTCTTAGGTAATGGTCATCGCTTACGTGTCTACCATAAGCCGGTCAATAGGGAATAATTCTCAAGAATGATGAAAATGCAGGGTGAGGTCCAACAAGGTAGAGTCTATTTGGTAAAAATGCTATTAAAAATAAAATAAATAAAAATAAAAATATATATAAATAATTTCAAAAATGTGTAATAAAAAGACATGTATGCCAAGATATTTTTCTTCATTAATTTTTCTTCTTTTGGACTTAGCTAATTTTTGTTCCATTTTGCAGGACTTCTTAAAAAGGAGGAAAATAACTTTCGGAGCACCCTCCAAAGATGCTCTAGAATGTTATGATCTTGATGCCCGATGCTCCAAAACTTGTACAAAAATCATCATGTCAAAAAGGTGTTCCTGCTCTAAGGGTCAAAGCTCCCGAAGTTCAAAATTATTAAGTCTTGTCACTCCACCTTCATTCCGTCGCTGCTCCGGTTGCATCTTTCGACGATGCTCCGAAACCTTCATTTTGTTGCTGCTCCGGTCACATCTTTTGGCAATGCTCTGGAACCTTCATTCTTTTCTTGCTCTGGCGACATATTTTGGTGATGCTTCAGAGCCTTCATTCTGTTGTTGCTCCAGCTGCATCTTTTGGAAATGCTCCGAAACCTTCATTTCATTCCTTCTCCAGCTTCATCTTTTAGCGATGCTCCGGAACATTCATTTTATTGTCGTCCCCATTGCATCTTTCATGGATGCTCTGAAACTTGTCTGCCTTATCCGTTGTGAATACAAACCTCTTATGTGCTCCAGTAATTATGCACTAGTTTTGAGCACGATGTCAATTGCATACTCTGAAACTTGTTCATTCGTATTCCACCACCTTTTTCATAAATTCAAAATTTCATGATACTTCCATCATTATATCTTGTACACCTGTCTTCCTATTTTGTTTTTTTTTTATCATAAATAAAGCCACCAAGTCCCGCAGTCCTCATTAATAGCTCCATCATCCATAAAATTCCGCATTCGCACCATAATAAATCCGTCATCGCCTCAGCCAATACCTTCATGTCATCCTGTCAAATCTGTAAGGTACAATATCTTCAAACGATCACATAATGCAAGTAAGTACTAATTTTTGCTTTAAGTAGGTAGTTATTTTTGAATAAAGAATAATTAATTTGCATGAACTTCACTCCCATTTTAGCAATTTGTGCCACTCGGTGATCAACTACTTGTACGGAAAGCCTTTCACATGCCTTCATGCAGATTTAAAATCATTGCTTAGTAAGTTGCAAATAGGACAAATAAGTTATTCTAGAGGCAATATTTTCAAAAGTGTTGTGTGAAAGCTTTGGGTCGTGATTGAAATATTTTATAGAGAGGGAAAATATGAAAATGGGGAGTGGTAAAAAGAAGTTAGAGCCAAATTCAACCGACAAATTGTTGGGATTAAGCAATATCTCCAGACTGTTCTAAGAGGCAAGATGGTTGGATTTTATAAGAAAATTCGAAGGATATGATGAAAAGCTGGTGAGCTCATTTTCTAAAAACTACTCAAATGGAGAAGTGATACTTCATGGAAATAATTTCAAGGTGAGTCCTAAAATCATTTCCTGTTTGTTTGGGTTAGAAAATTCAGGTATTAAGATAAAAGAAACCTCTCAAATAACGTACCAAAAATTATCTGAATTATTTGTTAGAGAGGGAGACCCTCACCCCATGGTAGTAATTAGCACTAGAGGACAAAATAAAGGGTTCCATAGGACCTCCATACTAGAGCCCTGGGGTAATTTATTTGCTTGGATCATCAAATATTTTACTTGTGAAGGTCAACTAGCTATTGTAGTAGGACCTACTTTTCGAATGCTGATCCATTTGCGTCATGGGAAAGAGAACCTTGCTCCTAGGGTAAATTTGCTTGAATTTTTATATGAATCTCTAAACACTTCCATAGAAAGATATAAAACAGGGCCAGGGCCACTGAAACACCATGGTTTAATTCAATTGATTTGTAAATACCATTTTTGCAAGAAATCTAAGGCCAAATGGAAAAAGTTTTTAAAAAAAATTGAGAAGCCTTCAATCAGAAAAACAATAGAACCAGGGGAATCGTCTCACCGAATTACTTCACCATCCAGAGAAATTTCCTCTAAGGGCTCTCCAGCTCCAAAAGCTCCTAATCCCACAACCCTTGGTGAGGAAGTGCCAAAATTTTTAAGTAATGAATTCAAAACCCTTGATTTGCCAGAGCAAGTCGAGCTTGCTTATTCTGATTTGAGTAACCCCAAAAGAAAAAGAAAAGGGAAAAATAAGACACCTGCCACCTTCCAAGGTCTTCCTTCATTAAGAAGAAATAAACACCTAGCCTTAGAATTCTCCAAAAACCCAATGTAGGGTATGGAGGGAAGTTTCAAAAAGAAAAATTCCAAGCGGCCATCTGAGCTTGTTGAGATTTCAGAGCCTGCCAATGTAGAGGAAATACCTCTAGAAAAAGAAGAGTTAGTTGAAGAGATTCCTTCCCACTCTGCATATGTGGAGGTCTTCACTGAAGAAATTCAAGGAAGAGAACAAGAAGGAGATGATGGTATTCCAAGTAATTTTTCCCCTATTGTTAATAGAATCATTGAGATAGTTGAAACAAAGGATGACACTGCAAAAATAGAGAAATGTAAAATAGAAATTGATAATCTAAAGAAAAAAGTGTACAAAAGTAATGAACAGGTTGAATTGCAAGAAGAAGAATTGATGGTGCATACAACTATAATAAATAAAAGAAATCAAGAAATATAGGGTTTGAAACTACAATTATAGGAAAATGACACAATAATTTATAAGTTGAAAGATAAAATGCAAGAAGGGAGTCAAGAGAATACAACTTATAAAGTTGAAATTGTAGGGAAGAATATAAAAATTGAAAGTATAAAGAAAAATATTGTGCTTATGCTCTCAGCCTTTGAAGAAGACAGGAAAACAAAAAATGAAGAATTAAATGCTTCCATTAGTAGAGTTGTAGAGATGGAACAAGACTTGGCAAAATGCATTGTGAAACCAAAGATGGAATCCAAAGAAATCCAAACTGAGCATGTTATAACCAATTGGTTCTAGGTTCGCATTACCCCACTGCTAATGAAATGGATGGAATAGTGTTATTTCTTTAGAAATGTTCAAACTGAGAAGTACAGGCTAAAGAAAGAACTGGTACTCCTGAAGGAGTCATTTCACAGGGCATACAGAGGAAAACATGATGCATGTCAACTTGTTGACTGTCTATTAAATTCTAGAAGGCCATCTAGATTGTACTACATGTTTTTAAACGAACAATGGATAAGATGGAAAATATTTAGAATCTACAATGATCAGCCTTACGAGCCCAATGATAAAGAATTTGTTAAGATATTTGTAGAGTCAACCCCTAAGGATCAAGATTTGATTTGTGAGTTATTTTTGCATGATTTATTATTAGAAAATCACACCGATTTCTTTATCAACCTATTTGTTGGAGAGGTAGATTTAAGAGCCCTATTGTCTACCATGAGAAAGCAGATTCATTGGCAAGAGTGTACAAAAGAATTTGCATAGGCAGAAAAGACAATAAGTCTCCAAATAAGGTCACCAAATTCTAGGTCGGGAGGTTTCAAAGACACCTCTTCATCTCTCCTGATTAATGACAAAATGAAAGAAAAGTATGATGACAGCCTCAGGCAGTGTTACAACAATTTTATGAATCATGGGAAAAAATTTATTAGGAAACCATGGCACACTTGTGAAGAGAGTTTCACTCCATTACCTGCTTACCTCAAGAAAAGAGAGGTCATTTCCCCTCTTAATCTCAGGTGGTCTTTTAGAAGAGCTGATGCTTTAGTTAAAATCCTAAGAACCCTTAAGACAAACTGGATGGGAATGAGATATAGGCCTCCCTTGCTACTTAACCCACCTCTTTCTTTCAATATTTCAACTTGTTAGAATGATAGACTTTTTAATGAATGGAGAGACAGTGTGATATTTCACAGAGGGTTCATCCATGGCCCTATAGCTTTTGATGCAAAAACAAGAGAGGAACATGATCTCAGTGCCTTATATGAGGAGTGGAATAAAACTCAAGGTTATAACTATGGAGTAGGAGGACCTGCTATGAATTAAGTGGGGGAGGAAATGATGAGGTAAAAATAACCTCATCATAATAAAATCAAAAAAGCTTATTCTTACAAGTTCAATCCTAAGTTTGAGCCAATTTATTAAACTTTAGGAGAAATAATTGCTTATCTTTAAAGAAAATTATACAAACTTTATTTCTTATAATCAATCGAGGAAATTTTCCAATGCAGGTTTAATGGGTTGACTTGAGTGTTTTTGTAGGGAATAATTGGTCATCTAGCAATTGTTACAAATGTTTAACCAGCATGTGCCTTAAGTGTGGTAAAGGATAGATGTTGTGAACCTCCTCCTGAATCGCAGGCCGATGAACCGAAGATTTAGTTACTATCTATTTAATTTATGTTACCAAAAACTTCATGGCTCATCTCGATCCTACTCTATGTTTATGAGTTTTAAAGACATGAACGTTAGTTAAAGTTGTTAAAAGAATTTTTCAATGGCTATCCATGCCATCTAAAATATAGGATTTAGTTATAAGTTTTTCTATAAGAATGTAATTTCAAAAGGGAGGAAAAAGACTGAATGGTAACGTTATGCTGTTTTACATGGTTTCTAAATACTGATGAATGAGTTAGTTGATTCTTGTCAATTGATAAACTGTTGAACTGTGAATGATGATGAATGTTTGTAGTGGAAAGACTCTAGAACCTATAGTTTATGTGATTTGAGAATGAAGTGTTAACCTGCGAGTTGGCCACTCGAGGGAAGTTAGCTTAAATAGATAAGTATTTGTTATATGTTATTTTATTTGTTAAAAATAGATAATTGTTCAGTAGGAAGTAACTAAGTTTTTTGAGAATTGAGTCTGAAGTTCTGGAGCACCATTGTTCTAGTTAGTGTGGGTTACTTTTCATAGTTGTTAGAATCTTTTACTGTTTAAAAAGATGTTTCATAGTTTGTTCACTTATCTCTCTACTTTCGTAGTATATCAATTATTTAGTTTGCTTGTTTCCATGCTTTCTAAATTAGTTATCTTATGCTTTCTAGCTTAGTATTTCCTATTTTCTTAGAACAAATTATTTTCTAGCTAAGAAGTTAAATGGCCTTACATTAAAATTGATTTCAATAGTTTAAAGAAAAAAACAGAAAATATAAAATGAGTTATCTAAATCATCTTCTTCTGAAAACTGCCTTGGACACTGCCCGATCGAATAATTGGCATTCTATATTCTAAAGTAGTAGGACCTAACGACAACCTATCAGTGAGCAATCTTCGAGCCGCTCATGGAGCCTCAACTTCTATCATGAGCCCTACTGTAAACCCTCATGTAGCCGGCCAAACCATAGAGATTAGTTCTTATGAGGCTGAACATTCAAAAAAAGGAAGCTCCTCTCCAAATTATGATGATGAGGTCCCTCTTGGGACCCTAATGAAAAATAGGGCACAAAAGAAGAAGGCAAAAATAAGGAAAGGAAAATTTAAAAACCAAACGGTAGAAAAAAAAGTGCCAAGGTCTAAGAAATGGAAGGCTGACACTATTCTTCCTACAGTAAAATAAAAGCGAAGAAATCCTCCTAGAAAATCAAGATTAGCTAGGCCAACCTTTGGTGTATCTCCCAAGGGAAGCCCTAAACTTGGAGAAACATCACAGGATGATACAGAAGCTCCAACGGAGTAGGTGAATGTCGAGGAAAATGACATATTTGAGGAAGCAACAAGCATAACATTGACATATCTTCCTGACATCACAAAACAAGTTGAAATCCAAGGGCATGAGGAAAATCAGGAGCTCTTGTAGCAAGAGCAAAAGATAGAGCTCCTGTAGAAAGAAAAAAAGCAAGAGTTCCTATAGCAAGAGAAAGAACAAGAACTTGAGGCCCTATAGCTAGAATTGAGAGAACAGTCGACAGCCCTACAACAGAAATTAGCTGAGCAAACAAAAGCCCTATAGCTGGTACTCTATGAAGAACAAGTAAAAGTGCTAAGAATTTTTTTGGTAGGAATACATAGGCACTTTGATTCTTCAATGCGCAAGGTAGCCATGACCTTATGGAAAGAAGTGAAGAGGAGGGAATAAGAATGGAAATCAGAGAAACACAGGCTAAAGAGGGAAATTCAAAAGAGGGATGAAGAGATTGAGGATAAGAATGAAGAAATTGTTGCTTTAGAGAAAAAGGTGGATGACATGGCAACTTTAGTACCTTAGATATTAGAGTGTAGGGCTCCTCCAAGGTTCCATGATTTTTATTTGAAGGAGAAGAATCTTTCTTTTAAGCTAGCAAGGATCGTTGTAGGTTTGAATCTTTCCATTGAGACCCCTATTGAATTTTTCAATACTTATCGGATTGCTCCTCTTGAAATGAAAAATTTGTTGTGTGAATTTTATTTACATAATTATGCTGACCCAAGACCATGATTGGAATACAATGTTGTATGTTGGAGATGTCCAATTAAGGGAATTTATATCCTGGATACATAACGAAGTTAGTTGGGGAAAACAATTCAGGACCTATAGGCAAATTGAATCCAACATTCCCCTACCCATTAGGGCTAAATCTAGAAATCCAAGAGAAATTTTCAAGGATTGGTATAGAATTCTCTACCGACCAAGTTATGGCAATGGGATTTTGTTTAAGAGAGAGGCAGTTTATAAATAATATGATAAGGTAGAAAAAACCACATGGGAATCTATAATGGGATACTTGTCACAAAGGTGGAACAACCTAACTGATGATTTGAAACAAGTTGAGCCTCATTCCACATAGAACTATGCTACAACACTTAAGATATTTGATAGATATATACAGATTGGAAGGACAAAGGGACAATTTTGGCTTCCACTAAATTTTCAGCCACCTATCCTACTGTGACCTGTTCCAAACTTCAGGTAGTACCGATATGACATAGCTATAGAGAAACATAGATGGAGCAGGTTGGATAGAAAACAAGGGTTCTATTGGAATCCTAATTCAGACACAACAAAAACTAATGTAGGACAACTGATGGTTGCAAATTTTAGGGCATTGACCAAACAAAAGCACAACTCTCCCTCTGTTGAAGGACCAACAAGACCTTACGTTGGGGGGAGTGATGAACCTAGATTATGGTCTAATTATTGATAGAGTTTGTTATCCATTTGCGACAGTTGTCATAGAATTTGATGCTTGGATGTTGAACTTTTTATGATATTTCCTTAAAACCATAGACTTTGGACATGAACTTATTTTCATAACTTTTAATGATATTGACATGCTATATAAACTATTTGTGTTAATTTTGCATGTGATTAATGAATGCCACTTTGAGATAGTTACAGATATGCAGTTGTTGTGCATACTAATATTTTCATGCAGATATAATTAGAGGCCTACAGTTAGGAAAGATTCTATCAGCTGGACATTTTCCATACTGATCAACAAGAAGGTCATTTGATGGAGGGAAGACTCTCGACGATCGAAGGTTCCTCATTTAAATCAAAGCAGTAACCACCTTGTAATGGTATTAATTATTGTTGAGAAAATATAGGTGTTACTACTATGCCAAATTCGCGTTAAGGAAAACATGCCTGACAGGTTCTATGTGTGCGTAGTCACCTCTCCACTTTATGCGATTTGCTTAATGTGGCATCCTCCGAATCTGTTGGAGTTGACCACCTTGCTAGGTTTTAGTGGTAGCTTCTATAAATAAGAATTAGATGGTCCTTCTGATGGTTTTTTAATCAAAGGTTACTCAATCTGATGATGTGCTCACACTCTTAAGTTTCTTAGTAATACCGTCATGTTGCTTGATTGTACTCATGTTTATCAATGAATGAAATGAAGTTATAAGTTCATGCATTTGAGTCTACATTAGTTTTAGGAGATACTCATCCAAGGGGGCCCACTTGGTGAGTATTTCATCCCGTACCTTAGTTTAGTTTAGTTGTTATTTTTGTTCAGTAATTAGTTCAAAATCTAACACTGTTTGTTCTTGCAACCACTAGAATTCCATTATATGACTGTTCCTGTAGCCAAAGAAGACAAAGTAGTTTCCTATTTTCTCACTCAAATTTTCATTTATGTCATGCATTTCAGCTTAGTATTAGTTGTAGGATGAATATGGATACTTTGGATTCCTAGTGCACATATAGTGCTGATCCATTTCAAGTTTACATCCCTGGGTTGACAATTTAAATGCACCTTCATGATGATTGAAATAGATATTTAGGTTAGATGTCAAATCTCCGAATCATAAATGTGAAGGCTTAGTTGTTGAATCATTGTAGGAGGCTGACAACAACCACATCTTGTTCCTAAATGGAAGTGGGATATCATATTGATGGACTTCATTGTTGGTTTACCCATGTCATCTCATTGGCATGATGCTATTATGGTTATTGTTGATAGGTTGACTAAGGTAGCACATTTTTCTCTAGTTCGTTCTTCCTATAATGCCTCTTAAAGATATTCATGGAGGATATTTATTCGGTTGCACGGAATTCCTTGCAGAATCATTTTAGATTGAGATCCTATGTTTACATCAGCATTATGGACATCATTACAACATGCCTTAGGTACTCAGTTGAACTTCAGTTCAACTTATCACCTAGAGACTGATGGTCAGACTGAGAGGTTCAATCAGATTCTTGAGGATATGCTTAGTATGTATGTTATGGATCAATAGTCACGATGGGAAGATTATCTTTACTGAGTGGTTTGCCTATAATAATGGGTATCATAGTTTCATAGGTATGCCTCCTTTTCAAACATTGTATGGATGTCCTTGTTGGAATCCGTTGAGTTGGGATCGACTTAAAGATAGAGTTCTACTTGGTGGTGGCATAGGATAGGCAGAAGAAGTATTCCATTGCACATAGAGTGGATTGTCAATTTTTAGTTGGTGATAGGGTATTTCTTTGAGTGCATCCACAAAAGAGTCCAATCTATTATAGAAAGGGCTCTAAGCTCACGCCTCATTTCATTGGACTGTTTGAGATTTTGGAGAGGATTGGTCGTATAGCGTATTGTCTTGTTTTACTGCCTAGTTTGTCACGCATTCATGATGTATTTCGTGTATCTATTCTTAGGGCTTATCATCCTGATATTTCACATGTGCTCAATTGGAATGCATTACAGGTAGAGGACGAGTAGCTGGCTTTTGAGCCTATGGGCATTCTTTAGCATGGGAGACATGCCCTCAGGGGTCGAGACATTGATCACGTGAGGGTCCAGTGGGATCCTAGTGATGAGGAATCAACTAATTGGGAGGATGCGACACGCATGAGAGAGCTTTATCTATATCTATTTTTAGCCTTCTAGGAGTAAGCCTTATCCTAAGGGGGGGATGTAGTGTCCCTCCAGTTGCTACTATTTGTTTCAATTTTTTTTTGTTCAGTTGATAGTTGTTTTAGCTATTTTTGGATATTATGCTACTTTATTTCAATTACGACATTGGTACTATGCTTGTTTCATACTTTGTTGATGATACATTAGATACATTATTGATCATCTGATTATGTTCATATGGTGACATTATGATAAAAATTATGCGTGTTATGGTTTTATGTTGTTTCAGAGCATTAGTGTGTTTATGATGATGTATCTGATGTTTTTTATGATGTATTTTTGTATGTTAGTCTTGGTGAAGGAGATAGTGTAGCATTACTCACTTGTGAGTACCCTACTATGCTGCGACTTTCTTTCATAGTTTGATTGTCAATTTATGAAAATATGTTTCACAATGTTGTTTTATGCAGTTTGCAAGTACTGGGCATTGACTGCACCTATTTTTTCAGGTTTGAATGTGCCATAACCTAATGGAAACATATTATTTCAGAGATAATGTAAGGTCCTTCTTTGGCCATCATTCCTTTATAAGATGATTATCTGTGTTGTCACCCGTCATTGTTTTTTTTCTTTCAGTTTCGTCATGTTGTTCATGTTTTCGTCATGATTGGAAATTAATTGATTAATTAGTTAAATGGTGTATTTGATAAGTTATTTGATTTAGTGTAATGTTATTTAAATTTTAAATTAAAATAATTGTGTTTATGGTTTGATTTATTAAATTAATTAAATAGTATATTTAATTAAATGAGATTGTTAATTTTGAATGATAGATATTTTTTAATTTTAATGTGCAAACTTAAATAAATGAAAAGTAAATATTTTCAAGGGTTTGTTTTCAACAGATTATGAATAAATATCTGAAATCTTGATTCAAAGTGAGAAAGTGTTATCTCATGTAATTGTTTAATTAGAACCGTCTATTCAATTTTGTTTGCATGATGACAATTAGTTAAGTTCTCTAATTATGAGTTAATCGGAAAGGAATTAAAAGTCTTGAAAATATAAGATTGTTCATGGTAATTTTATTTTTTGGGGTTTTCTGGAAAAGAAAAGTTTTCACAATAGTTTTTGGGGAAAAGCTTATTGTCTATGTTTTTGGTTGAAAATTTTTGGAGATAGTGAATTCGAAGGTTTTGTGTGTGTCAAAAAGTTTATAGTTTCAGATTTTCCATGTCTTGCTTCAATCTACGTCAAAATTCAACAATATAATCCAAGTTTTCTTCTTTGTTTTGCATTTTTTTGGAATGGAAACTTCTGAATGTCGTTTATGGTATTTGATTTTCCTTATGGTAGATTTTTCTTGCTGAATATTCTACACAAACATCATAAACAAAATTGTTGTGGATTAGTTTTGAAATAATGGAAGAATTTTTTTAGCGAAATGAAAGCTATTTTAAAAACTTAGCTGTAATAAAATTAGTTTTATAATTGTTATTTCTCTTTTTGGAAAGATTTTTCATAATCTTCAGTATGAAACCGAGTCTCATAAGTCAATGGTCATGTGAGTATCTCTTGAACTCATTATTTTCAGATTCTTTCATTGCTTCAGATCATCCATGGGATTTTATCATTTGTACCTCATAGATAATGTGCTTTGAATCCTTGAGTTCTAAATGAGTTAGCCATAGTATTTATATCAGCCTGTAGTTGTATTCGAGCCGGCGTTTGGAACATTCAAACTATCCCTATAGTATGAATTCCCTTTGTCTTGTTGGCCTGTAACACTCTTTATGGTGGCTGCATGAATTGAACCCTGATAATAATCTTGAATTTTCTGTTTGAAACCATCTCTTTGGATGGAATTGAAGAGTCATGCCTATCCCCTAAACCACTGGCTAGCGGCCAAATCCTTGTAGTTTCTTTATTCTATTTCCATGTAAATCTAGGTGCAATAAATCTCCACGCAATCTACTCATTCTCTCATCTTGCATGGTAGCGTGCAACCACTACACTCGCTATTTCCTCATTCTTGCCTTGCAAGTTTTGCGTTGTGTTGCCAACACTGCTCTTTTTATGTCAATCTTCATGCAGTTTATTCATTCTTTGGCATTATATGTTTGGTATGGTGTATTCATCTCTATTTCCAGCGTTGTTCTTCCTTAGTCGTCTTCTGATTTTCAGATTGAATAATTCCTTGGAGACATTTGATTCCCTTCACCTAACCTTTACTTGGATTTTTCTTATTCTCCTATGGTACTTGTGTATTGGCGAAAATGGAAGGCCTGTAGCTTGCTTTATTGTAAATATTTGCTTCTCTTAGTTGGGTGCCATGCAATTTGATAGCTGGTAGAACTACACTTACCCGGAGTTTTTGATTATCTTATGTCTATCCCACTTGGGTCACATGCACCTATTAATAGTAGTATTTAGCATGTAGTCTCCATTGTGCATGTGTAGCATCAAACATTATGTTTAATATATTTTATTGTATAAATAAATTAACCCTTGGATTTTATAATTTAATATTTTAATTATGAAATTCTATGTAGATGATTATGTGGTTGTGGTGAGATCTTTTAGTTATTGTAATTTATTTGTTTTAAGAGTTGAATTGTACAATTTTATTTTTACATAATTATGGATATATATATATATATATCCAGAGCTTATAGGGTAGATTAATAAATGTAAATATTTTATATGATTCTCAATCATCGTTTTATTTGTTAGAATAGAAAATATATAAGACATTTTATAATGTCAATGTATTATCCTTTATGAACTTTTAGTTCATGAAAATTTGATGGATGTTTATGTTAGGTAATAATATTTATAGCTGTTAATGACTTAAGAGGGTACTTATATGATATTGAGTTTTTTTTTATATCTTCCAGAGGTTAGGAAAGGAAAGTTGTATTGTAAAGCTTTTAATGCTTGTACGTTGTTGTTCTATTGCAATGATTTAATTTAGGACTTATGCATGCATGATATGATATTACATTGGAGGTTTTTTGAAAGTTATTTGGTCTATGTCTTGATTGAGATGTGTACATTCATGGTTCTTATTTAATATGCATGATGGCTATCCTTTGCAATTGTCAATATGTTATGTTATTGTAATTAGGAAGAGTGGCTTATGATAGGGGTTGGAACCCTACGAGGTAACCGGGGTAACCTATCAAGAGTTTTTAATTCAATGAAAACCTAATTATATGTACTAGTGGCTGGGTAGTGTTCACTAATAATTTAGATAATTTGATTGCCTTGCCTAATACCTTAGTGCTTGTATAGGTTAAGGGTAGGTTGAGATGTCCTGGAATGACATGATCATCTACTTTATCTTCTTGAAAGGTAGTTCGATTCCACATGAGTTTATTTAGGGGTTTGGAATCGATAGAGATTGCCAAGGTAACTCGATATGAGGGCCAGTAGTCTATGAAGATTCACCAAGGTAACCTATAGTAAACTATGTGATGACACTCTTTTCCTAATGCATAGTATTTGGTCTCTTGTGTAGAGTTAAATTTTTCTATGTTGTTTCCTTTGGGAGCTTTGTTTGTGATATTGTGGTTTATATATCGTTATGTTGTAATGTGTACATCAATCCATGTGATGCTATTTTATGTCTTCATGTTTGTTTATCTTCGTGGACTTGATATTATCTCCTAGGACAAGGGGTGGACCTTCGGGTACCACGTGGTTGGGGGGAACGTGCCATATCCTTCATTGGGTTCCCTCATAGGTGATGCATTACGTGGATGATATTATTCTTATGATAGGCTCTTGATTTTACATCATTCATGAAGTTGGACGATGAGCATGCTCATGAACAAGGTTGATAGATGTGTTATGATCTTCATCTATATTGTATATATTCCTGATGTGTATGTGAGACCATATTGTGATGTTATTATGATTTAATGAGATTTGTCACAATCTCGCTTGATGTAACTTGACTTCATTATGATTATGTAATTGGATCATTCATTACTAATATGATATACCCTTATGTTTAATTCCTTTGGATTAATGATGAGATGTACTTACTTGTGTATGTTTACATAACGTTTTCATGGAACCTTGAGGACGTATGTGTAGACTTTTACTTTGTACTCATGTTTTAATCTAATGCCTTTAAAATAAAATTGTTTGGTTATTTAGTTACTAGTTACTTTGTGTGTTCTTCTCTAGGTTCCATGACAGGGCGTTACAAATGGTGGAAGGAAAGTTTCAGCCATGTTGAAGATGGAAATGTCACTAAAGACCATTTGGATAATGTTGCTATGTATGTTAGCATGATGCATAAATTCCAAGAGTCCAAGCTAGACTGGTATAAAATATTAAAGAAATATTTAGCTAAATTACCTTCAATAGTCTACAAAATTAAAATTATTCCAACTCCTAGCTAGGAGGAGTTAAATAATATTTTACATAAATTTTGGAGTTTACAAAGAAGTAGAAAATGGGAAAAGAGACAGAATAGGATCACCTAACCTTGAAGTCAGTGCAAATCATTTTTGGAGATCAAAAGATAGTCTGGGTGACCTAGGAATCATTGCAAACATGCTTTATTTCATATATAAAATGGAATTTAATGTAAAAAATGGGATTTAGTGATTTTAAAATATTAAATTCAAAATCGGCATTAGAATCACATAAGGCTGACCTAATTTGGTTGACCTAATTAGGGTACCTAGCTTAATGTAATCTTTACCATTGATTTGAAATCCTAATTTCATGATGAAATCTATAAATATGAGAAATTCCCTCATTTTTTTAGTTGGATCTGGAATTTTTGTAAACACTTTTGGAGCTAATACAACAAGAAGACATTGATTCTAGGTGTTCTATTATTTTTTGCTTCATATTATTACATGGTTCTTGATTTCCAAGATATTTTAAGTTATTTAGTTTCATGTTCATTCATGTTTATGGGAAAGTGTTGAAGAATATTGGATAAGTCTGTTGCTCATACCATTTGTGATTTGTTATTAGTAAGTTACAATGTATGGTTAGTTTGAGCCATTCTAATGCAATAGTTCAACTGTGAATGTTTACTCATATTATGATAAATCTAGGTATGTGTGTGAATGATTTACAATTTAAAAATATTTTAAATTCCATTGAAGATTGCACCATTTTTGTGGAGTTGTAGGGTTTTCCTTGATTAAGAAGAGATAGGTTTTATTGGAGATTTGTTCATCTGAAGAACTTGTTGTTTACATGACTATTCATTAGGTTTTAGATTATATCACTTCAAAACCTTTTAATCTTTTGTATTTTATTTGAATATAGTTTAGTATTAGGGAAAAAGCATCACCCAAGCTATTATATTTAATGTGGTATAGAAATTTCAGATTTCTAATCTAGAAATATAGTTAGGGTTTTGCATTTATCTTTAGATTTCATAAAACCCTTATTTGAGTCTTATAGCTTCCATCCTTGTTGAATCGTAAATTCCCTTTGTGATTACCAGCATATCACATCAACAATTGAGCTACTTTTTGCATGGTCAAGACTTGACATTCAAAACCTTGGGGTCATTTTCTAAAGTTTCCTAGATAAAGTTACCTTTCAAGAGAGATAGAATACTTGTGTTTTATTTGTGTTGTGCAGTGTAGAAAGACTCATCAACAAAAGGGAATTCTATGGAACTAATATGATATATTCTTGTATATATTACATATTCCTAGGGATAAGCACTTGTGGCATGCTTAACCCTGACATAAATATTAATTAATACATTAATACCTCTTAATTAGGATGAAGGGGTATGCACCTACATAGTATATCTCATGAATAAGGAAGATAACTCTCTCCTATATCATAATATATCATATAATATTGAATTCATATATTATTATATGATTATTAGAGGTCACCCCTCAAAGTGGTCTACTATATTTCAGATTTTCACAAATATTTCCAAGAAATATCATAACAACTTAGAACTAAATATGACCTCAAGATTTATCATACCCTTAGGAAACTTGTTTCCTTTGAATTAGATTATCCACTCACCATAGGCCTCAAAATATTATGGAGGAAGCACACAATCTGATGGTCATTTTAGAATATAAATGGGATTGATTGTTGGGTACTTTATGTTTTATCACCAGCTTGATCCCATATTTATTTCTTAGATTTTAATAGTGTCAAATTGGGAATCGATAAGGACCATTTTGTCTACTTTGACATTCTTCTTCCTAGGCACTAGATAAATTAATAGCATCAAAACTTTCTAAGAGATTGTATATTTAATATTTAAATGATTTCATGAGGGAATTCATGGTTGTTGTAAGAATGATTTTGTTGTCATTGATGTCAATGAGATGTCTACTGACTGGTGTTGTCATTGATGTCAACTATGGGATGAAGATGTTGAGGATATTGAGAAAATTGTGAAAAGAGGAAAATAGGTTGTGCATATGTAGTTGATACCTTGAGGAAGTGTTGTGAGTACATGGAGCTATTCTTTTGTTGTAGAGTCTAAAGATGAGTTGGAATGAAGTAATGAGCTGAAATGATGGTTCTGGTACTTGGTTTGCAAGTGCTTCTGAGAAAATTTAATAAGCAGAGTAATCTGTGTTATGCAAATGTTCATAGTGTGCTCCAGTATTGTGCTCTACATTATTTCTATGTTGATGTTATTCCTATGTGGATATTACAATTTATTCAAGGTTGACAAAGGTTGCTATATTCAAAATTTTGGTTTCTAGATAATTGTACAGTGTGAGATATTTTCACCAGCATGTGAACTAGTTGTTTAGTGATGTTTTTAATAGTTTGGGAGAAATCTAATTTCTCTACATTTCTCCGCTATTTTGATTTAGGTTGTGCAGATTTGGGAAGTTTCTTATAATGCCTTTATCTTTATGTATTCAAGTTTTTAATTGATTTGATATAGTATAGTGAGAGTTTAATTTATCAGTTTGCAATTAAGGGTTATCAATTGTTCTAGGTTGAAGTATGTGTTGATGTGAGCTTGAATGAAGTGTTCAATGTATATTATGTAGTTCATGGATTGTTATAGATTAATTTTAATTGAATTATTTTTTCTGAAACTTTCAACTTGATCTAAGGAAGTGTGTACTTAATGTTTATGGTGTTTTGCACGGGTGTTGGCCGACCTTATTTTTAACACTACATGCGAGGCTTGTGGAAGCGCATAGAAGTGTGTTGGGATATATTTGGGTCCTAATTAAGGATTAATGTAGGTCACCTTTCATTCATATCCACCACGGGAATTTTTTGGTGTCGACCTATTTCAAATTCAAATGTATAACGACTAGTGGCCAACATTGGAGAAGGTTTTTGAGGTAGATGTTGATATAAATATGTATAGTTTTGATGCACTAGGGGGAGTGAAAGAGTAAGAATCAAGATAGATGCAATATTTTTGTGAGTGAAGTGTATGTGATGCGAATTTGAGTAGAGTAGTACAAATTTAAAGTTAGCGTTCTTGAAGGCAGTGAGTTGAAAGCATCTTAAATATTTCATGTGAGATTGTGAAAGTATGCGAGCAATTGTGGTGGAATACTTGTTGCATTGAGAAGTGTTTCTTTGTGAAAAATTCTTCTTCTATCTTCTTGTTTTCTTTATGTGGTATTGGGCCCTGGTTATGAGCCCTTTTGGACAATGTGTCCTATTTTGGCAGTGAGCCCCTTTGTATCGGTTTTTCTATTACTTATATTGTGAGCTAATCCTCACCGTGGTTTTTCCCTCATTGGGTTTTCCATGTAAATATGGTGTTCTCATGCGTATGGTGTTGTGATTTCAGTTTTTGTTATCTGCATTTCATGTTTAATCAATTTAACAAAATAAGGGTTTAATGAATGCTTGTGAATCTAGTTACTATTGAGGGTTTTTAAGGTTTAATTTTCTACAACTAATTCACCACCCCTCTTAGTTGTCTTGTTCATTTCAACATTGGTCATTTGCAAGGATCTAACCTATCTAACTTCTCAAGGTAATTAATAATATATTTTGAGCATCTTGACACTTCTTTTAAATATAAACAATTCTTCAATTAGTGGTTCATACTCCACAATGTTGTAGGTATAATTAAATTTGAGTTTTAAAGTTTTTAATACTTTTCTCTCTAAGTGTATATTAATTAGATATCCTTAATAACATATATTATATAGTTGTCATGATAAATTTATAACTTCTATATTATTTATAATGCCATTATCATGCTTCTTTATAACCTCCAAGTTTTGCATGTTCTCTTCATGAATTAAATAGGTGTTGAGGCTAGTTTCCTCAAATAACTATATAGCTTCTCTTTATTTGGAACCAAATTGGTAGTTTTAACTTAATCATGGTGTTTAGGGGAGGGTAATTCATCCTCAATCATAAGTGACTAACTTGGATCACTATTTGATGATGGAATTTTTCTCTTTATGTGATACATGGTGAGAGGATTAGAGTGATTTATCATTATAGTTCCATAACTAGTGGTTATCAACATATGATTGTAATCCAAAGAGAGGTACCCTCTAAATTTAGTAGTTAAATCTATAAATAAATAAATTTTAAATATAATGGTTACATATAATATATATATCTTAAAAGACTTCAATATTGGGGTAGGAATAGAGGGGAAAATGAAATTTCTTGAACAAAAATTGTAGCACATTGTTATGTATCAATTTCTCCTTATGGACCAATATCAAATAGAAAGGATTTACTTCGATATTACTTACCTCACTTCCTATAATTTGTATAATGGTAGATGGTAATTTAATATTCTCTCTATTGTATCTATAGGTTATGTCCTTTTCTTGAAACATTCCTTTTATATTTTTATAGTTTCCTCCAATATCTTCATTTACTTGATTGTGGGGAGCACTTCACAAGTGGCACATTAACTATGGAAGTTTTACTTCATTAATGATATTGAATGATCTTGTAGTTTATCTCATCTTAATGCCCATTATACACATGAATTC
This sequence comes from Sequoiadendron giganteum, assembly GCA_007115665.2. Taxonomy (NCBI): domain Eukaryota; kingdom Viridiplantae; phylum Streptophyta; class Pinopsida; order Cupressales; family Cupressaceae; genus Sequoiadendron; species Sequoiadendron giganteum. The sequence goes on along the minus strand of CM021100.1, from coordinate 728,355,278 downwards.
TCTAATCTAGGGTATGTGGTCATGCTTATTTTTGGCCAGGGATCAATTGATCTACTAGTCCCAAATTCATTCAACTTGACTACAATGGCTATTGTAGGCTTTAAAGAATAAACCATTAGAATAATAAGCACTAACACTTCCTTCTCTTTTTAAATTATAGGTGGTAGGGACCTATATTGATTTTTTTTTCTAATTCCCTATTTTTTAATCTTTAGCACTTGTGAAACATTTGTGGGACCTTCATTATGAACACGATTTAAAATATTCTCATACTACTAATGCCTATTACTATCTTCTATTTTTCTCTAGATAGATTTGCACAAAATAACTATTGATCATTTTGACTAGAAATAAATCTCTATTCATCATAAAAGATGGCTTGGGTATGAGAATTGGTAGGAAATCAGTTGGGAGAATAGGGTACTAAGTAGGGGTAGTTCCATAGGTTTCTTTCTTGAGTGTAATTATTTGGTAAATCACCAACTTTTTTATAAGGTTATGGGGAATATGTTGCAATGGTTTTTGTATAGGTGCCAGTTGATTATGTTGCATAGAAGGTCCACCTAGTTGATATATAGATTTCTTCTAGTAAGGCTAGTTATTGTGAAGTTTCTTATAGCCTAAACCAAACTATGGATTGTATGACTAGTTTTGGGGATGCTGATTATTTGTATAGGGATATATTTACACATTATCTTGGTTTCTTTTGAGTTTGGTAGCCTCATTAAACATAGTTTGGAGAAAATTCCCCATCTCATCAAGCTAAAATGGGGCTATGGTTCATTGAAGTAGTATTATAGTTGTGGTTTGGCTAGGATTGGATTTGTGAGAGGTAGGGGAGAAATTCTCTCAATTGACATAGATTGATACTATAGCTAAATATTGGGGAATAATGGTATAGGGGGAAAACAAACCAACTTTCCAATTTGTATTAGGTCATTTTCTATAGCTAGAGAAACTTTATATGTGTTAAAGAGACTGTTTCCTCCTTTATTTTTCATGAACATGGATATTTAAAAATTCACATCCTTTACATGATAGAAATAAGCCATATTAATGGAAGGTGAACCATAACTAGGATACAATGCCATGTCTTTTGAAACCTAGCATTGAATTCATATAGAATATCCATAGTAGGGTTTAGTTGATCCCAATAAAAAATGGACATCTACATAAATGAACACTACCCTTCTAGGACCTTGAATTTAAAAGATGTAGTGAATATTCTTAATACAACATTTTCTTCATCAATGTTGTGAATTTTATAATCATTCAAAATTTCATGTATATGTTCCATTGGAGTAGCATGATTCTTCCCCATGAATTAATAAAGAGAATTAAGAGAAAATTATTGTATAGCTCCCCATACCATAGATTGTATTGGGGAAATCAATGGACGTCTAGTGTTCCAAGAAACATGTGCTCTAGGAATTTTTTTCTCTAACCACAATACATATTTTAAAGATATTTTCTTGTGCTTGTGGTGTGGTTCAAGGCCCTATCTTCCCTTGGGAATGAGAAAAATAGGATACATAAGGATATGTAGATAAAATTTGGTAAGAGATCTTATAGCTATTATAGATGTCATAATCTTCTCTAGGTTGATAAATATAGATTTTCCAAGTAAAATACCAAAATTATTTGGTCAAGAGTTCACTTAAAATCATCCAAGGGTGATTTTGAGTCCTATAGTCGAGGTTTAATTCCTTGAATACTATTTAAGTCTCACCAAGCATACCAAAAAATATTGATATTGGTCTAAAGGCCCATTTCAAGGGCTAACATGTCATGCAAGACCAAGGAACATGAAAAGACTTGCAATAAAAAACCAAGTATGCAATGAGAGTGATTCCTATAAGATAGTCTCCAATATTGGAGGGATGACTCCCCATCTATCCTAAGCTAAGCCTATTTTTTTGTTTTAGAGGAGATAAAGTGGATTGGAGTTATTGAAAATTAAATAAAGTAAAACTAAGGCTCTCACCAAGTGGAAATAGTCTTAGCTACCAAAGTAGAGATTCATAGCTCATGATGCAATAATTAATGAGAATCTAACACATACATAACACTAAAAAATAAACAACCAACAGTGGCATGATGTGATGGTTGAGTTGTTGTGATGTTATTCTTGCCATCAAGATTCAAACCCCATTGGGTAGAATTGTTGAGAATTTATATTGGGGATGAGGTCCTTTGTTTGTGACGTCACTGGTTCATAGCTCTAGATCAAAAGCATTTAAACCTCTTAATAAAAAGGCACTAAACAATTGTTGGTGTACAGTTGTTAGCTTTACACCTGACTTACTTAAGCCTAGTTAGGTGTCTTGATGATTTAGTTGTGCACTCCACTCCTTTCCACTTCGGGTGGATCTGGATCTTGATTTCCACATCTTGTGGATCTTGATCTTCTTGTATTTTCTATTTATGATTTCTCTTTTGCATTCAATCAACTATGGGGTTTTTACAGATTTGTGCTTGTTTTCTATCTTTTTGATCCTAGAAATCTAATATGATATCAGAGCATTACGTGGAGATAGGACAAGCCAAGAGGCACAATTTTTGGAGACGAAATTTTTGTTGGGTAAGGTGTGATTAAATCTGTAGCCACGATTTTCTGTTGGTATTCACAATTTGGACTGTGGAAGGTGTTGGAATCTCCTTTCTCTATGTGTTGCAATTTGCATTCTTCTTTCCTGTGTGTTGTATTAAGCGTTTGAATCTGCAAAGGCTGTGATAGGTGGTCAGAGGCTGATTGAATGGTTGCAAGAAACAACCATTTGAAGAAAGGTCCATCGACAGGAAAAGGGTGAAGATCAGGTCGACGTGGGTACTTAATTCTGTCCATGTCATCATTTGGCATGATTTGGAGGAACTCTACCTCATATTCAACAGCACAATGAAAGCTGCCAGAGCACCAATGCTACTTGAAGGCCACGAAAGCCTTTGAGAGGCCCTGCAAGCATTTGACATGCCATTTGGAGGCCATGCAAGGAGTGTCCCTCTCTGTCATCCCCACACAGCCCGCACAACTTGTTTGACAAGCCGCATTGAGGCGTGAATTGTTGTGTTCCCATGTCACTCAGCCTCCCGCAGCGGCCCGGACTTGCGCACCCCATCTAATCCAAGCCTTGTCATGGGATTGATTTTTGGAATCATTGAGAAAATTGCAGGAATTTGTGGTTTTTTGAAAGACTTTGCAGGAATTCGTGGTTTTTTGAAAGTCATAGCCTCCAGCACTCTTTTGGCTGCTGTCGTTGTTTTTTGGTGGAGATTTGTTATGGTCTAAACTGTCTACAATGCCATCATTTAGGGGACACCTCTATTTTTGGGGGCCGACTGAGGCCACAGACCATCGTGACTCTGTTTGACGGGCGCAACATTCAACCAGGCGGTCAAGGGAGATCGGAACCTGCACAACATGTCCCGGTTGGTGGAAGCTGCGATTGAAGCATTGGCAGGCCATGAGACCCTCACAGACCTTCATGTTACCCACAGATAGAGAGGTGCTTTACTCAGACCACTGTTGCGTTTGAAGGAGGAGTTTTTTTTCCTCTTGAATGTGGATGGATCTGCATGTGATATCCAATCACACCAACTATCACTTCATAGCCTAGACGTGTGCTGAGATAGGTTTTCATCTCTTTGACTTAGTAAAATTTTCCCCTCTTCCATAATTTTTTTCTTTGGATGGTTTATTAATTGCATTTCTTTTCACAATCTCGTGATTGGTTAAGATAATTTTCTTAAGAACCATCCATTTATATCAAAGTTTGAACAAAAGAGGAGATATTTTAGTTTTCTTGTCATAGTTAAAATTTGTAAAAGAGGGATATTTTTGTACATTAAATGTGACATTTGTAAAATACACTAAGTTATAAAGTGTCAAATTGAGGGGGGAAAGGGAAAATCATTGGGATTTGTTGACACATTTCTTAAATAGGATATAAAACTCATTCTTCTGTAATCAATCTAAACAAGGGAAACTATAAGTCTTGGTGTGAAGGCATCCTAAAACATCTTAGGTTTCACAATATTTTGCCCCATTTATACGGACTTATCCCTGAACTTGGTAAACAATCCTAGAAGGATAAATGGTTTAATAACAATGATCATATTGTTGGATTAATCAACTTACATATACCATATGACACTTTTATTGTCATCATGGATATTGAGTGTCCACATGCATTATGGATCAAAGTTTGGGAGATGTATGGAGACTCAAATGATTCTCCATTCCCACATGATCCTACAATAATCACAAATGATATCCCACGTCGTGAAGAATGTCATGTTGACATAGTGAAAGTCATAATACCACCTCTTACTATTGCTTCATCAGATTTTATAGTTGCTTCTTCAAAAGATTTGAGTACTTCTTTGCAACAAGATCACATTAGTCTTCCTAGCATTGTTGATTGGGACACACTCCTACTTGAAATTTCTTGTCTATTTGTAGAGTCTCACATTGCAGACTTGGAAGCATGTGCATTGAGGACATCTGTCTTCTATTTGATGACAGTTTCGATGAAGCTGCATCACCATTGGTCTCTTTGGATATTCATGCCCTACATCTATCTTCACATGGTTTTGGATTTTCATCATCTTCATCTATTAGGCATGCACCTGATTTGATTATGAAATCCTTTGGCATCAACATGGGAACACATGATAACACTTCAAAGACATCACAATGGGCACCATCATCCCTAGATCAGTTTCAGCGTGGTTTAGGATTATTCATACATCATCCTCTATATTCCTATCTAGAATGGGGAGATATCTTGCATCTTCAGGTTGTTTCATTTCTTCTTAAGGGAAGGGACATTGTTCGGTGTTCTTGGATGTACATCTGCATCTTTTGTCAACTATTCAACCTCACTACAATAGGATATGTAGTATGGGGGGGTCTCAAAGACCTATTATTTTCTCCTATGAGAAAATATTATTGTACTTTTGTGATAGAAGTAGTTCTTGGGGGGTTTTGAGTCCTATATTTATTCCTCTTTCACTTGTACATCTTTCACTCTCTCTCTTTTTGAAGGATAGTTTTTTCCCACTAGGTTTTCTATCTTTCTCCATTTCAGAGAGTTTAGTTTTGTGTATGGGTACCTCTTTTGGCTTGTAGCCGGGACCCATTTCTTCTACCCACCTAAGCTATGCTTAAGGGGGGGTGTTGGTGTACACTTGTTAGCTTTACACCTGGCTTACTTAAGCCTAGTTAGGTGTCTTGATGGTTCAGTTGTGCACTCCACTCTTTTCCACTTCAGGTGGATCTGGATCTTGATTTCCACATCTTGTGGATCTTGATCTTCTTGTATTTCCTATTTATGGTTGCTCTTTTGCATTCAATCAACTATGGGGTTTTAAAATCTTTGTTCTTGTTTTCTATCTTTTTGATACTAGAAATCTAATAACAATAAACAAAGACAAGTTGTTAAATAGCTAGGATAGCACCTTATTATTAAGGTTACTAATCATTGCAATATTAGATGTATACACTTTTAGAAACATCCATAAAGGTTCTCTTATATAAAAAACAAGAGATTCTAGAATAAAACAAGGACATCAAGCTCAAAAAGATAGCTATACAAGTATGATTTCATCATAGTTACCAATACATAAATATTTATATCTTATTTGGAGAGAGTAGAATCCAATTGTAAATGAGCATGCAAGATGATATTGATAGACTATACTACTCAATCTAAAATGATTTTCCCTCCAAATTACATTTAAAATTTATAAAGTGAAGGAATTTCTATAATTATAGCACCTTAATTAATAATGTTGGTGGTTTTACATGGTTGTTGGTTCCTTGGTAATAATCCTCTAGGTAAAAGTACAAAGCTATGACACACTTTTATAAAGGAAACAACCAATACTTATCTAATTTTTTAACCAAATCAATAAAAAGTGACATATATGTTTTGAATTTTGAAATGATGTAAACTAATGAAATATATATTTTAGTGTATTTTATGTTTTTGATTTTTTAAAAATTAAAATAAACTGAATATACATTTTATAAAATAGACACTATAATTTAGTTGATGATAAATGCTAAAAAAAGAAGTTACATGGGATGGGCCACTCTTTATATAGTAATGTTTTCCTTCAAAAAACAATCATGTATTTATAACTTAGAATTTTAATAGTGCATGGATTTATTTTTCCCATTTTGATAAATATATATTTTTAAATAAATAATAAAATTTACATGCATTGAAAATGTAACTATTTCCATGAGATATCACCATTGTATTAACTATTTATCCAAAGTAGAAAAAAATTATATCATCTTCACATAAATGATTTTCTCTAGTGCATCATATTTTTTTCAAATTTTTTAAATAAAATATATATATTTTTTATAAGATAATAAACCTTATATTTTGGTCTTGATGACCTAGTTTTAGTAAAAAAAAATATACAAAATACAAAATAATTAATATAAAAAAATATAGTTTTGAAAACTACACTTTACAAATCTACAAAATTGTGTTTTTTATATATTTTAAAAATATTATTTATAAGAGTAGGAGTTGTTGAAACATTAAGCTTTTTGAATAATTTTATTTTTCATAAATTGGCCCCAAAGTGGTGCAAAATATGTATTTAATGGACACTTATAGTTGGGAGATTTTTGACTCATATCTAACAGGTAGCTAGAATGAATCTAGCCAAACCATATGTTTGACCAAAATTGATTTTTAGTTAGAAATACTTAAATCCACTTGTGATGATAAGTTAGTCAAAAGTATAAAACAACTTTGTAATTTTACCCCACCACCTCGTACTAAATATCATGACATGCTTGTAGGTAAAAACTCATGTCAAGGCAATCTATAGTTTCTAGCCATGAATTATTGACCTTAATCCTTTAATAATTTTGAATTATAGATGAGATCATGTCCACCTAGAATACTCGTGTTCTAGAACTACATAGAATGATTTGTGGAAGTTATGTTTATCAAAATTGAGTTGTCGAGATGCATGGTGAAGCTTTTCTATGTTTCCATGGTTGTACAACATAGGGGAATTGGATGAATTAAACACTAGTAGATACAATGACTCGTGCTACTTTATGATATATTCCTTTTTCACTTTTCTAGGAATCCCTAAGTGTACACCATGTGGCCTTTGTTAAATCACAAATTAAATAAAACAGGAGTGGGTCTTGTCAACACCCATATAGAGCACCTATTACAATATATTATACCCCACAAGCTACCACATGTCACAATTCTAGGGTGTTTCATGAAAAAAATTCCTCTTAAAGAAGTCCTACAAACTATTGGATGATATTTGACTCAAAGCATCAGATGATGCACATTTTTTGAGACCTAGAAAACTACCAAAAACACATAAAATATTAAAATGAAATAAAATAAGGAGGCTTGTGGCTGCCATAGGGAACTTTTATTTGTCGAACATCAAAGTAGGATGAATCTAATACCTATAATGAAGGATTCACTAAATTAAATTCTCAATAGATATGGACAAATAATATTCATTAAAACTACTTCTTGAAGCCCAACTAATCAATATTTAGACAAGCATTAGAATCTCACAAGTGTATTCATCTTATTTACAACCTAAAATATTCTAGTTAAAATTTAACTAGCACCCACATTTATAAAGGAAAATGATGAGGTTGAATGAACTATATTGTGTCATGAGGATTTTATTATTATGCAAGATAGGGATACGTGTGTCACTTAATGCCTGTAACATCTCGCTACACAACCCCAAATGTTAAGAGCCAAAAGAGGACAAGATACATTTTTTTTTAACAAGAAGAATGAAATACACATAAAGTAATTAGCAATTCGATAAAACAACAAAAAACATGGCCAAGTATGACATAAAGGAAATCCCAAAGGAGAAGACTAATCCACCCTCCAAAGAAAATCCGAATAGGAGCAAACAAGACAAATCCAAAAAAATTCTCTAGAACTTCCTGCTCTGCTTCAGAAGCTATTGCTCCGAAACTTGTTGCTCTGCTCAGGAACCTGTTGCTACTGTTGGAGTGAAAATGAAACTGAGAGGGGGGGTGGGTGAATCAATGATTTTAACTGTTTTCACAATTTTAATAAAATTGAAATAAACCAGATGTATGCTCTCATTTATCAATGATAAAATCATTCATGTACTGAATGTAATCACATAAACTGAAATGAGAATTGTAATAGGGAAACATATCATATTAAAAAATTCTTCCACTGAATAAGATGAACCATAGATAATCAAATAAACACAAGATATGTCGAGTGGAAAACCATCTTGGGGTAGAAAAACCACTCCTTAACCTACTTCCTTTTTCAGGATTTCATTTTAATAATAATTTTTGACAATGCCTCATAGGTTGATTTCTGAGCACCAACTCAAGGAGAACCAACCCCTCTTTTAGAAACACCAATTTCAAAGAGAACCAACCCCTTTTCTATTTTCAGTAAGACATACAATGATACAAAGGATTTCTCTGTTTCTCTAATTTTAGTCAAGTGCCTCTTGACGGACAATGTATACAATTCTCAAGGTTCAATTGTGACCCTTCAAAATTCTACCCATTGTCAAGCCTTAAGATAGCTTGAGGAAATAGCTCATCATTTTTTTAGTTTCAATCTCAATGCTCAACTTCTCTATAATACAATCACAATGATATTCTCACACTTGTTTTTCACAATCTTTCTCATACATCTTTCATAGTTCTTCACAAATAGTTAACTTTCTCTTTTTGTTTTTAGGAATCTTAAAAAGCCCTAATCTTTTTGTTTTATTCTTTTTACATATTTCAACATTACATTCAAGGGAGGTTACAACAATAGCTCATATTACAAAAAAAAGATAGGGGTGATTGTCAGATTACCCACTTCTTGTCAAGCAACCTTTCCAAATATTCATGTGTCCCTGAGAGATAGATCTTTTCTTCTGACAAGAGTAGAAAGGCAGTATGCAAATATAGAAAGGAGACTGAAATTTTTCTATACAAGCAACCTGCACAGGCAGTGCTCAATGAACCAACATTAAGACAATACAAATTCCATGAATAATAACCACTCTAACTGCTGCAATAGTAAAGTAACTAAAAACATAATGTTGTGCAACCGAAACCTCATAAAAATATACCCAAGAATAGTTACCCACAACTCCAGGTCAGAAGCCGAGAATATTTTGTAGGCTTCATGATTACCCAGAACCCAAAAATACCATTCCTTAATGCATGAGCAAATTTAATATGATAAAGTAAATTGACATGCAAAAATTATGATCACAAACAAATGAACCCATTTTACATTCTTCCATATAGAGGTAAACATGTATCTCCAGTTAAATTTTCTAGTAGAAGTAACGGTTCTACAAAGTAGATAAAGAGATGAATACCTGAGAAGATCAAAAGAGACTTTTCCATGTAGAAATTTACCAGACCAACAGAGCAGCTAAACAGCCCGAGCTACATCTAATTTTGAGCTCTTATCCAGTGATAGGAGACTGACAAGAGAATCGACCATGGTGATGGTTTGACATATTCTCCCATTCGTTGTCCAAGAAATTCAGAAAAAAAAAACAACTAACACAGTGAAATGACTGAGAGAAGTTTTCCATGGTGGTGGCTAGAATAGGGTTAGAAACCCATGAACAATGAAACGGTAAAGTGATTGCCCTAAATTTTAAAGGCAAATACAACCAAAATTGATAAGGTTTGAAGTCTAAAAGGAGTGAAGTGATAATCAAAAGACTCATAATGCATTTTGAAATCCGTGGACTATCCAATGCCTTGCATGCCGACCATCTCATTACCTTCAAATGCATGCACACCGTAGATCATCATTACCACTATTCAAATGTTAAGCATTTGTAATGCCAACCAAATAATGCCTTCCATTATTACAAACCAAATGTCAATTGCCTTTGACTGATTTGATTCCAAGTAATCAAGTCCAAGTCACTTCCATGGTGACAATTTAAATAATCAAAACCTTATTATTGTTTTCGGCCTTAAAGCCTAGTAAAGTGTTGACCAAAAACCCGAATCATATGCATAAGAATGAACAATGTGTTTCTCTTTTTCAAAGCTCGATTTCTATATAATATCCAATGCCTTATGAAGTATAATAAAGGCTAGATTTTATGCTAAACTCAATATGCCATTCACCCATGCCAATGTCACAATATCATATGCCATATGCCCAAGCCATTATCATTTGTTTAAGGAAACCTGATAGGGTTTTCTTAAAACATGAAAGCCAACTGAATTTTATAAACCCAAGCACCAAGAAACAAAGAGCATTACCTAAATGAGGATAGAGAAATACAACTTTGAAGAAGATCGAAAACATTATCAATTTCATGATGGTAGAAACTGACCAAGCCAAAACATATAAACCTGTAGATCATTGAATAAGCCAATATCATATAATCAAGTGAATCACTGTAGCACAAAAAGTCAAATCAGAAACATGTCACCTGAACATAGGAACATAAACCTCTAACCAAGATTCCTTATGATCTGCACATGGAGTCAAGAGATCAATGCCACCAAAGATTATATCATATATGAAGTAAATATGCCAATGACATAATAGAAATAGTGCAACTGAGTAATCAACCTAATAGATGCCAACCGAAGCAAATATTTTCATCAAGGACAAATAGCAAGATAGAAGTTCAACAAACTCCCCCTTTGTCCTTGATGGGAAAAACTGAGCCACCAAGCCAAAATAATGAATCAGAACCTAATGCTTACAATTCTCCCTCTTTTTGTCACAAGGATAAATGGAAGCCACAATAATGAACCAGAACCAACAGTGAATTGCCTTGAAGTTGTAGATATAACATTTGAGCAACACAGTATGAGCTGCAAGGAGAGCTAACCAACTCCCCCTAACAGCAAGACAAAGTATTTAAGATATCAAAGATTGAGAGACAACTTCCAATCTAGACCAAAGTCTTTCAAATACTTCTTTAGCCAAAGGTTTTGTAAAAATGTCAACAACCTGTGCTTACGTAGGAACATATTGCACATAAACCTCATTAGCCAACACCTTTTCATGAAGAAAGTGAAATTTAATAGCAATGTGTTTAGTGCGAGAGTGCATAACAAGATTCTTGGAAATATTGATCACACTAATATTATCATACATAATAGAAATAGGTTTAGGAATTTCAATACCCACATCAAATAATGTCTGTCACATCCAGATTACTTGAGTACAACAAGAGGTGGCAGCAATGTTTTATGCTTCAACAGTAGAGAGTGAAACAAATTCTTGTTTTTTGTTGTGCCCTGCCACTAATTGATCACCAAGAAAGAAAGCAACAACACTAGTGTTTTTCCTATCATCTAGACAACCAGCCCAGTTAGAATCAGTATATGCAATTAATGAGAAATCATTGCTTTTGGGATACCAGAGTCCATAATCAATAGTACCTTGAACATATTTAAGAATCCTTCCAATGACATTAATATGAGATTCCTTAGGAGATGACTGAAATTGTGCAACCATGCAAACAACTTGCATTATGTTAGGTCTTGAGGCTATTAGATATAATAGGCTTCCTATCATTGACCTATAGTCAGTTGGATTTACAATAGGAGAATCATCAACCTTGCTGAGTTTACAACTGATAGCCATTGGAGTGCTAATTGGATGACATTCATCCATTTAAAATTTTTTTAGCATCTCTCTTTCATATTTTTTTTGACAGAGAAAAATACCAGTTTCAAGTTGAGAGATTTGAAGACCAAAAAAGAATGATAGTTCTCCCAACATTGACATTTCAAACTCAAATTCCATAATCTATGAGAATTTTTGACTCAAAGAAATATTGTTGTAGCCAAAGATAGTATCATGAACATAGATTTCAACAACTAGAATATTAGAACCTTCAATCTTAACATAAAGATTGTTGTCTACACCTCCTCTAATAAAACCTTTTGAAAGTAAGTGACTGTCCAGTCTAGAGTACCAAGCTCTAGGAGCTTGTTTTAGGCCATATAAAGCCTTTTTCAGCCTGTAAACATGATTGGGATTGTTTTTGCAAGTAAACCCTTCAAGTTGTTCTTTGTAAACTTCTTCATCCAAATAACCATTCAGAAAAGAAGTTTTTACATCCATTTGATATACAGTAAAGTTTTTGAAAACATAATAGGCCAAGAATATTCTAATGGATTCAAGTCTAGCTATAGGTGCGAAGGTTTCACTAAAGTCAATACCTTCTTGCTGAGAATATCCTTTGCAGACATATCTAGCCTTGTTGCGAACAACATGGTCATTTTCATCATGTTTGTTTATGAATATCCATTTACCTCCTATGACATTTTTTTCATCTAGTCTTGGGACTAGCTCCCAAGTTTGATTTTTCTCAATTTCACCAATTTCATCCTGCATTGCATTAAGCCAACATTCATCAGTTAGAGCTTCATCAAATTTTTTTGGCTCAAACTGTGTAATTAAAAATAAAGCAGTAAGCTCAACCATGTGAGATTTTTCATCATAGTTAACAGTTCTTTTCCTTGTTTGAACTCCTATAGATTTATCTCCTATAATTAGATCTTTAGGATGGTTTCTACCAAGAGATTTTGAAGGAGTTTTTGTTACACATTTTTTAGAGCTGGTTTAGACATCTTCTGATTTTGCTTCAGCTAGTTTAGGACCTGTTGATTCTGTTTCAGGCTTTGTAGTTTCAAAGCCTTCTGAATTTATATCAAGTTCAAATTATTCCTCCTCATCATCCTACATAGGTTCAACATCTAGAAGTAGATTTTCATCAAATTTAAGATTAACAGATTGAATAATCTTATTCAGCCTAATATTAAAGCATTTATAGGCTTTGCTATGAGTAGAGTATCCTAAAAAGATACTTTCATCAGACTTAGATTGAAAATTGCCTAGGTTGTCATCATCTCTCTTGATAAAACATTTGCAGCCAAATATTCTGAAATATTTAATTGAGGCAGATTTACCATACCACAATTCATATGGAGTGAAATTGGATTTCACTCTAATCTAGACTCTATTCAAAATATAGACAACTATATGAACAAATTATTTCCAATACATGTTTGGTAGATTTGCTTCATTTAGCATAGTCCTTGCCATCTCTTTTACAATCCCGTTCTTTCTCTCAACAACCCCATTCTGTTGAGGTGTTCTAGCAACAACATATTGTATTTTTATGCCATGTCTTTCACAGTAGTCAATGAATTCTTGTGACGTAAATTTCCCACCTTTGTTAGATCTTAGAAATTTCAATTTTGAATTTGACTCCCTTTCTACCATTTTTCTAAATACTTTAAAATGTTCAAAAGCTTCAGATTTGTGCTTGAGAAAGGTAACCCATACCACACAAGAGTATTCATCAACAAATAGCATTAAATATTTCTCACCATTGATAGATATAGTCCTTGTAGGACCACATAAGTTAGTATGAACAAGTTGCAGAGGTCTAGTAGAAGAAAGTTCTTTAGATTTAAAGCTTACCTTTGTTTGCTTTCCTTTGAGACATTCTTTACAGACTACATTTTCAGGTTTTCTCAGAATAGGAAGACCTCTTACATTATGATTCTTACTAACCCTAACCATATTGTCAAAATTAATATGACCTAGTCTCTTGTGCCACAACCAACTTTCTTCAACATGACTCATTAAGCACATACCTTGATTATTTTCATTTCCAGATGTGTCAAAGAGATTGTAGACATTTCCCTTAGTCCTTCTTCTAGCAACAATAACTTTTCCAAGCTTAGTTTTAATTTCACATCCTTGTGAAGTGAACAAGACCAGATACACATTGAATGACACTCAGAAGATTGTGTTTTAATCATTCTACGTAATACACATTGTAAATAGGAGTGTCTTCATTCAGAAAAAGTGAACCTCTACCTTTGATTTGTATACTTGAATTATCTCCAAACTTCACATATCCACCTACATAATCTTCAATATTAGTGAATTTTTCTTTGTCACCAGCCATGTGTTTTGAACAACCACTGTCTAGGACCGATAAGTCCTTTTTCTTGGAGTGTAAAGCAGTTTGAACTAACATAGTTTGTTCTATGTTCTTGACAATTTTAAGTTTCCAAACTTTTTTAGTTTTTTGCTATTTATTTTGTTGATCAGATTTACATTGCTTAGTAGAATGACCCATGGGCTTGCATGTGAAGCATCTTATCTGTCTTGCAAATCCAAGATTTTTCCTATAACCAAATCTAGGTGTTCTAGGATTTATAAATCTGCAAGAGCTCACTTTGTGGCCAAATTTGTTGCAGAAATAATAATACCCATAAAAGAAAGGGTTAGAATTATATGACATTTTGTTACTCCTAAAAGGATGAACATGATCCTTACCAGAATCAGGATGTTTAAGTTCAACACTTTTTTTTCCAGCAACAACATTATCCTTTGCATTGTCATTTGAACATTCACCTTTCATAAATCAAATACCTATTTTGTCCTTGTTCAGTTTTTGTTTACTGAGCATGTCATTCAGTTTAAAAGTACTCTCATATTTCTTGATGGTCTTCTTGAGATCAACAATCTCATGTTCAAGTTTTTGAATTTCTTGATCTTTAAAGTATATGCCAATATGAAGACAATATTCAACTCTCTTGGATTCTTCAAGTTGAGTTTTTAATGAGACTATTTCAAGATTTGTGAGTTTCTCTTGTGGAAGATTTTGAGCAGAATTTTGTTTTTTAGCACGCATTTGTTTTTTAATTTTTCTTAGCTCTTTTAGAGCACATTTCAGTTCACCTTCAAGATCCACTTCGCCATCTTCAACATCATTGTTGTTAGTTTCTTCTTGCTGAATGATTTCAGCCATGAATAGATTTTCATCCTCTTCATCTAAAAAATATTCAGATTCAGAGTTTGTTTCATTTTTGCTGAACAAAATTTTCTTCTTTTTGAAGTAGAATTTCTATTTAGGTCTATAGGCCTTTTTCTTAGCCAAATTTTTCAGATTTGTCATTATCACTATTTGGATCAACATAGGGGAACTTTCCAACAAAGTGGCCTATTTTTCCATAGTTAAAGAATTTGAAGGGAAGTTTTCCCTTATACTTTCCAAACCCCTTTTTGAGCTTCCTCACAAAGTGGGATTCTTTGGAATCAGAAAATTCTGATTCAGTGAGCTCATCCTCTTCTTTCCTTTCAGCATTAAATGTAGTTTCTTTTGCAGAGGTATTGGTTTTACTAATCCTCATTTCATAGGTAGTTAGAGTACCTTGTAGGCTGTCAATAGTAAGCTGGTCAAAGTGTTTCTTCTCTTCTAGAGTAGCGACCTTAGCTTCAAATTTTGTTGGTAAGGTTCTGATGACCTTAGTTACAACATCGAATTCCTTAACTTCTTCTCCTAGACCCTTCATGGCATTGAAAATTTCATCAACTCTTAAAAAGTAATCAGCTACATTTTCATCGTCCTTCATTTTTATTTCTTCAAACTAGTGTTTTAGAGTGAGGACTTTAGATTGTTTTACTTTTTTCACTCCCTTGATAGATAGTTTCAAGTTTAACCCAGATTTCCCTAGCAGAGCTACAATGCATGACTTTAATAAAGACATCTTTAGTCAGTGCACACATGAGAGCATGTTTTTCTCTTGCATTAGTTTCATATCTTTTATTTTCATCAAAATTAGTAGGCAGAGTTGTTGGTACAGTGTACCCAGTCAATACTATGCTCCAAAAGTTGAAGTCAATAGAGTTTAAATAAGTCTCCATTCTAATTTTCCATAATACATAATCAGTTCCATCAAATAATGGAGCTCTAGTCATGGATGTGCCTTCATGAGCTTCAGACATTTTGAATAGCCTCCAACGCTAGAATCAATCCTCGATTGGAAAGACCTATTAGAGGACCCTAGGCTTTGATACCAATTGTTGGAGTGAAAAAGACACTGAGAGGGGGGGAGGATGAATCTATGATTTTAATTGTTTTCACAATTTTAATAAAACTGAAATAAACCATATGTATGCTCTCATTTATCAATGATAACCTCATTCATGTATTGACTGCAATCACATAAACTGAAATGAGAATTGTAATAGGGAAACATAGCATATTAAAGCATTCATGCACTGAATCAGATGAACCACAAATAATCAAATAAACACAAGATATGCCGAGTGGAAAACCCTCCCGAGGTAGAAATACCACTCCTTAACCTGCTACCTTTTTAGGTTTTCATTTTAATAATCATTTTTGACAATGCCTCATAGGCTGATTTCTGAGCACCAAATCAAGGAGCGCCAACCCCTCTTTTAGAAACACCAATTTCAAGGAGCACCAACCCGTTTTCTATTTTCAATAAGACATAGAATGATATGGAGGATCTCTTTGTTTCTCTAATTTTAGTCAAGTGCCTCTTGACGAACAATGTATACAATTCTCAAGGTTCATGTATGACCCTTCAAAATTCTATCCATTTTCAAGCCTTAAGACAACTTGACGAAATAGCTCATCATTTTTTTATTTTCAATCTCAATGCTCAACTTCTCTATAATACAATCACAGTGATATTCTCACACTTGTTTTTCATAGTCTTTCTCATACATGTTTCATAGTTCTTCACAAATAGTTAACTTTCTCTTTTTGTTTTTAGGAATCTTAAAAAGCCATAATCTCTTTGTTTTCTTCTTTTTACAAACGTCAACATTACATTCAAGGGAGGTTACAACAATAGCTCGTATCACAAAAACAAGACATAGGTGATTGTCAGATTACCCACTTCCTATCGAGCAACCTTGCCAGAAATTCCTATGTCCCTGAGAGATAGATCTATTCTTCTGACAAGAGTAGAAAGGCAGTATGCAAATATAGAGAGGAGACTAAATTCTTTTTACACAAGCAGCCTACACAGGAAGTGCTCAACGAACCAACATTAATACAATACAAATTCAATGAATAATAGCCACTCTAACTGCTGCAAAAGTAAAGTAACTGAAAACATAATGTTGTGCAACCGAAACCTCATAAAAATGCACCCAAGAACAGTTACCCACGACTCTAGGTGAGAAGTTGAGAAGAGTTTGCAGGCTTCATGATTACCCACAACCCAAAAATACCATTCCTTTATACAATAGTAGATTTAATATGATAAGTAAATTGATATGCATTTATGAGAATTTGAAATTGACATGCAAAAGTTCTGATCAGAAACAAATGAACCCATTTTACATTCTTCCACATAGAGGTAAACACGTATCTCCAACTAAATTTTCCAGTAGAAGTAATGGTTCTACAAAGTAGATAACAAGATGAATACCTGAGAAGACCGAAAGAGACTTTGCCATGTAAAAATTTACCAGACCAACAAAGCAGTTGAACAACCCGAGCTACATCCAATTTCGAGCTCTTATCTAGTGACAAGAGACTGACAAGAGAATCAACCATGGTGATGGTCTCACATATTCCCCCATTTTTTGTCCAAGAAATTCAAAAAAAAAACAACTAACACAGTGAAATAGTTGAGAGAAGTTTTCCATGGTGGCAACCAAAATGGGGTTAGAAACCCATGAACAATGAAACGGTAAAGTGATTGCCCTAAATTTTCAAGGCAAATACAACAAAAATTCATAAGGTTTGAAGTCTGAAAGGACTGAAGTGATAATCGAAAGACTCATAATGCATTTTTAAATCTGCGGATTGTCCAATATCTGCATGTTGACCATCTCATTACCTTCGAATGCATGCACACTGTAGATCATCATTACCACTATTCAAATGTTAAGCATGTGTAATGCTGACCAAATAATTCCTTGCATTATTACAAGCCAAATGTTAATTGCCTTGGACTAATTTGATTACAAGTAATCAAGTCCAAGTCACTTCCATGGTGACAATTTAAATAATCAAAACCTTATTATTTTTGTCGGTCTTAAGGCCTAGTAAAGTGTTGACCAAAAACCTGAATCATATGCATAAGAATGAACAATTTGGTTCCCTTTTTCAAAGCCCGATTGCTATATAATATCCAATGCCTTATGAAGTATAATAAAAGCTAGATTTTATGCTAAAATCAATATGCCATTCACCCATGCCACTGTCACAATATCATATGCCATATGCCCAAGCCATTATCAATTGTTTAAGGAAACTGGATAGCATTTTCTTAAAACATGAAAACCAACTTCATTTTATAAACCCAAGCACCAAGAAACATAGAGCATTACCTAAATGAGGATAGAGAAATACAACTCTGAATAAGATCAAAAAAATTATCAATTTCATGATGCTAGAAACTGATCAAGCCAAAACATATAAACCTGTAGATCACTGAATAAGCCAATATCATATAATCCAGTGAACCACTATAGCATAAAATGTCAAATCAGAAACATGTCACCTAAACATGGGAACATAAAACTGTAACCAAGATTCCTTATGATCTGCACATGGATTCAAGAGATTAGTGCCACCAAAGATTATAACATATATGAGGTAAATATGCCAATGACTTAATAGAAAGAATGCAACTGAGTAATCAACCGCAAAGATGTCAACTGAAGCAAATATTGTCATCAAGGACAAATGGCAAGATAGATGTTCAACAAATGCAACACACCAGACAAAAAACAAAAGGTGTCGATGCTTTGGAACCTTTGCAGACCAAAGAAAGAAGGGAAAAACACAACCAAAGCTCTGATTTTTGCATGAAAATTAATAGAAAGAAAAACCATAAGGATTATCATAGTACAAGTGAGTCTGATACCAACACCAGAACCTATAAGCCAAATATAGACATCACATTTATTCTCATTAAATAATATGATTAAATCTTCTTTCTCAAAAGAGCACAATATACATAAAGAAATATACATGAGTACAATGGCATAGCCATGAATCAGATACATAAACTAAAAAGGTAAGTACAAGAGAGAGAAAATGTCTCCAACTGGTGCTCCAATAATTTGTACACTAGTCCCCAATGGCGGTGGAAACACCTCCCTACCATGTGGACTCCATAGAGACCACCCCATTGTGCTCGGAGGTAGTCACAAGGCCCAAACATAAGTAACAAGGCAAGGGTAAAATATGGCCAACACTCACATCAGACATGAAGCAAACACATCATACAATGCATAAAGTCAATGCCACAACAAGGAGGTGCTCATTCAATAATGTGTTAGGTACTACTCAAGACTACTAAGATGCAATATACAAGATTACAGATTAGATGAGGAGACTCAACCATGCCCAAATCAATACATTACAAATTCTAATACAAGAAGAAACATTTCAATAGTGTCAAAATTAAATGATCATGGTAGGAAGAAACACCCACAAGGAATATCAATTAATAAAATACAAGTATGCTACTTTCATTAATTTTTTATATCAAATGTAAAGTAAATTCAAGTATACATTTTTTCCTTTACTAATATTTCTTTGTGAGAATAAAAAAAGCTTAATGGTCTAAACTTATGAATAAAAACTCACTTCTCAAATTATGTTGTATAAATCTCACCCATAGTCAAACACAATCATGAAATCTAAAGAGATAAGTATTAAACAAAACACATTGATCAAAGAGTCATTCTATCCCAATTCAAAAAAAAAAGAGTTTTAATCATTGTACAAAAAATAATTATCAATGGAATTTAAGTCATAATTTCTTACAAAATTAAAGAATAAGTATAATCTTGTCATAAGAAAATTAGTAAACAAGTTATAATGGTGCCCAACAATATTCTCAACATAATATATATATCACAATAATTTCAAGTTTAATTTGAAACCAAAAGAAAATAGATGAAAGATATCATTTTTTTTTAGGTGAAAGTGGCAAGCCACTAAAATATTATATATATATTTAAATAATATATTACAAAATCTATTTCTGGGGAGCATACCAGCATGAAAGAACCATTAAGAAAACCTCTGGTTAAAGCTCCGACCGTGAAAAGATGAAATACTTGCAAGATCCAATTTTATCATTTGTATAAAATATGTTGATAATTCTCTAATGCCCCACCACGTAACACTAGAGGAAGTTGCAACAACTACGAAAGCGTATAATTTTTTTCCTTTTAAAGTGCAATAATAACATGAAAGGTATACTAACTATCGCCACAACCCTCTAAGGCATGGGACTAAGGTTACATCTGAATCTCATAACTTAAAAATTACTCATTCATAGCATTTAATTAATTACATATGAACTTACAGTATGTACATTCAGAGAATTAAAATTGCATCACATAGGATAGAAATACATCAAGATCCAAAGATTACATTAACTCTCAAATAAGGTTTACAATACTCATTCCCTGAATGAGGAAGACCATACATAACTATGAAAAATTACATGAGTTCTCCTCAATCACAATTGAGAAGTAATATACATACAAGTGTCAATTGATACAACACATTAAATAAAAGGAACATATCAAAGGTATCCATGAGCTCTCCAATTGGAAGATCTCACCATCACTAACAAAATAAGGAGACCCAAAGAAGTAGGGTGCACATTCCACCCAACCAAGTGGTACCCAAAGGACCACCCCCCATGCTAAGAGATAGTAACAAGGAATCCTAGACAAGACCATCTACCACTAGACACAGGCTAACACATAACTGAACTTAAAATATACTAGTACAACACTAACTCATTGGGTACAATTCTTCTAGAGTTAACTAATAAGATACAACAACGAACCAACCATACTGCTAACATAGGAGGAGTGTCACCGCAAGGTTGCATGGGTTACCCTGACAAATCTTCCTAGATGTTGACTCCCATCAAGAATCACTCTACTAATGTCAACATGTGAAAAAAATCCACAACCAAAGGTAACTAGAGAACACTATGGATATTCAATCCCCATCCAAAGAAAAATGACATCACATCCCCATTTGTGGAAACTAGGTGATTTACTGAATAACGAAAATACACACCACCCAAGGAAATTCCAAAAGGCTTGACAATAAAATACAACCCCCAAACATTAACACACCTCAACTGGAAGATTACAAATATCAACTACTACCTCTAATTCAATTACCCCAAAATTCTACAAAAGAAATCACATTCTAAAGGAAATTTAAACAGGAAGAAATCTATCTTTCAGATTTACGAAATCCAATTTTCCCTTCAATGATTCACAATAAAGCTATTGCCCAAATTAATTAATTAAATAAAACCTCTTTACAAACAGAAAAGGAAAATCTAATTTTATTTGTAACTTCAATTCCTCGATTAGTATTAAAATAAATTTCCTCTTTAAAACATCTTATTTTAAAATTAACTAACACATGCATTTGCAGAGCAATTCTATCTATTTGTTTAAATTGATTCCCAAAATTCAAATAATTTAAATTCAATTTCCTCAACTAACATAATATTTAATTTTAGAACTATCTCCTTTACTTTTAAATAAAACATCAATTTTTCTTTAAAAATAATTTCATTTAAAAATTACCAACTTGTGCTATTGCATGCACCTAATATAAAAATAGTCCATTTAAATATAAATGTTTAAATATATATATAAAACTATACACTTACATATATTTATATATATAAATATATATATTTATATATATATATATATATATATATATATATATATATATATATATATATATATATATATATATATATATATATATATATATATATATATATATATATATATATATATATAAAATCAAAATCGAAATATATAGAGAGATAACAATTTAAAACGGTTGCCACAATATAAGCAATGCCAACCACCATGTATAGTGCGGTTGTGGGGAGGCATCAATGGTTGCCTCCCCACCCACCTCCCCCATGGGGGTGGAGGTTGGGGAGGTATCCATGCACATACCCCCACGCCCTCTCTACATTATAACATAAAATCATTTACATACAAACATATAACCTGCGAATTCTAAAATGATTTTGCTGTACGGAATAAATTCATACCCTGGAAATTTCAATATGTGTTTTGCCTTAGCAGAAACTTCAAATAATATTATATGCATTAACATATAATTGTATAAGTATGCATATATATATACATATAAATTTACCAAAACAGTTGCTCTACTTGGACAAATTATTTTCACAAAATGGCCATCTATAGGGAATGCCCAATTGTTACAAAGAGAAGCAATTTTACATAGAGGTCTTTTTTCCTAAATATTTTTCAAACAAATAATTTCATAAAAAAAAATCATTTCCTACAGAAATCAAATTCAATAATGAATTCAAGTAAAATTTCTCTACAAAAACTTCTACCCAAAATTTTCTCGAGAAGATAATTTCTACAGAAGATTTTTTTTTACAAAAAGTTAAATTTCTTCCCAACAAATATTTTTCCAGATCTCTAATTGTATTCTTCTATGTTCTTCTATGTTTACAATAATCCCAATTTAAAACTTGAAATAGATCCAAAAAACATTTCATTCTCACAAAAAATTTCACATACGACATTTACAATTTTTACAACTCAAAAGCTTTACAAATTGCACAGACAATCTTTTCCAAGATAGTAATCTAAACTAAGAACCTTTTCCACTAAGAAACTAACTACAATTGAAAGAGGAAGCTGAAATCCAATGCATGTGAATATGTGAACTGACGTAGCACCTCTTCCACAAATCCATGTTTTTTCCCATATCAACCAGAGCTTCCTCCAGAACAATAAAATTCCCAACCACAAAAAAATTGTCGAGACTTTATATTTTTCCAAAATTTCCACAACAACATGCAATAACAAAAAACTTTTTTTCTAAAACCTTTTCCACAACCAAATATCCTCTCTCCTTCTTCTCTGAAGAAGCTTCTCACTTCTTCCAATTACAACCATTCATTTATCCGTGAATAAATTTTCCCATCAAACCTCATAAAAAAAATTCAACACATGTTGAAAACCCAAAATATCTTTTAAAACCAAATTGTGCCAAATACTCAAGATTTAAAAAATAAAATTAAAATATTTAATAATTTCTAAAAGACTTAGCAATTCTAATTTAACTTAATTCGACTAATTTAATTAATCAATAAAATAATATAATCCTAAGATTAGATTATTTTACCAATTTAATTAATTAATTAATTAATTACCATCTTCTAACATAATAAACAAAATTAATTTAATAATCAACTAAAATATTTAAATCCATTATTTTCCTTTTACAAACTTTGCAACATAAATAATTTCA
This sequence comes from Sequoiadendron giganteum, assembly GCA_007115665.2. NCBI lineage: Eukaryota > Viridiplantae > Streptophyta > Pinopsida > Cupressales > Cupressaceae > Sequoiadendron > Sequoiadendron giganteum. The sequence continues at coordinate 728,332,124 of CM021100.1, read as the reverse complement.
AAGAAAAATGAAACAACATTTAACAAACAAAACCAACTAGAACCGATGACACATAATGACTAGGGTAATGGCTTGATGCAAGAATCCTAGCTACTATCTCCCAATCAACATTACCGTTGGGCAATGGACACACTCAAACCTGTGAAACTAGGTGGAGTCGATGTCTTGTACATGAAAACCTACACACAAGGCATATATAGAACATGCATATATATCATAATAAAACACACCGTGAAGAGAGAATCATGGAATCGAAGGGCGCTCACAAGCGAGTGGTGCAATTTCGTCCCCTTCACCAATATAATATCACAAGACTGACAATTCTAACATAAATAATCTACTCATGTGCATTATAACAATATTATTTGAAATAACCACTATGCTAATTTAGAAAGCATGTCATAATGATAATTATCAAAATAAGGTACCATCACATCATAATATAAAATCCATATTGCTCTAAAGTTAGCGATAAAAAAAAAACAAAGCATCATAGTCTAAACATAAGAACAATATGAAGGGGTGTTACATTCTCCCCCCCTAGGGCCAGGCTTACTCCTAGAAGCCTACAAATACGCCTAGTACAAACTCCATATAATCACACAAAAATAACAGTAACCAGAGTCATATCCTCTAAGCCAAATAAATTGCCAATCCAAACAACCAACATGGTGAAGCAACCATCGACAAGGTCTCAAAACACACAACCTATCATAACAAGTGTCAATGCTAAGAAAAAAAATTGAAGGCACTTCCTCAACCTCTTGTACCGGAGGATTTCCATGAGCTCTTGAATCAGCTACCTATCCACTACCAGAAATCTCCACATTTGTGCCCTGACGCTCTACACAATGATGATCAACCATTGCACTCATCCCATGGTTCCTTCCTGCACCATTCATTGTTGGCTCTGTATTCACTGACCTCTGACTAAATCCATGTGTGTTCCTCTAAGGACATTTTCTAGCTATGTGGCCCTACCGACCACAAGTGAAACATCATGTACCTCTACCCCTTGTAGCTTGTGTGCTTTGACTTGACTAGCCAAGATGATGGATCTAGGCTCATAACCAACTTTGAATCCTCCTAGGCGAAAGATGATCCCCCAGAACCCGTAGCCTACTAGGTACACCCTATCAAAAAGAGCACCAATCATCCAATTCTCAAACTACAAACCTCCATAAGAATGATTGTTGAGTGGAGAACATGCCCTCAAAAGGCCCATCATAAGTCTTGCTAAACCTGAATCATTTCTCCTCCTAGGGAACATTTCCCTCACCCTAAATACTTGTCAACCACCCTCCTATCTAGGGCCAATTTGGGTAAGAATCTCCTCAAGAAAAGAATGTAACTGAGGACCCAGGTGCTCCTCACGATCATTCTCGTGGGGAATCAGAAAGGAAGTGTTTAGACGATTAACTCCACAACCACCTCTCCTAGGGATCCTACACACACCACCCAAGAAAGGAGTCACAACCAATAGTCAAAAGTAAAATACAAGAACTCATAAATCAAGCACCATATCCATGATTTAACATACACTCTACACCTTCACACCAATACACATCACCAAAAATTACAATACAAGGCCACGCATGGGTCCATCTAGACACTGAAAAACAACATACTAATCCATGATACAAAATCCATCAACCAAGAGCCAATATCCGTCTCACAAAAACCAAACGTCACAATCAGTGGCTTGATGGTGTTAGGCCACACCTAAGGTGAGACCATCCAAACAAGACCATAATGACCTGTCTCTTGTTGTATGAGGTGATTAGTCTCCAAGAGATAGTCATCACACATAGGTGGGTAGTGGTTCCTAGCTAATTAACAACCTCACATACCCCCATCCTCAATGATCCCTACATCTGCTTCCTCATATACACTCACCAAGTTTTCCTCCTATGTCCTTGGAGAGGATTCACATTATGACATATTTCCGACATTAAAAACAATAAAGATAAACTAGTTTAGCCACCAAGGTCATACAAAAGAGAAAATTAAGATTCAATTTCAACAATAAAGAAATAAATACACATAATTTCAACACTAAATAAAATATAACCATGAGGGTTATAAGGAAATAAGATCATAAGGTGTGGCTAAACCATCAAAATCAAATATAACAAGGTGTCGGCCTTCACAATCAACATAAAATTATCAATAACCATAAAGAAAGTTCACAATCTTTAAAGTTGCATGATACAATACTGTGTGACTAAATACTAGCCACCAAACAAGGAAGGAGGAAACAATGTATGACTATAATAATAGCCCTCTTATGGTGTGGAGTGAACACACAATCCACATGACCCAGAGTGTACTCCATGGCTATCACATCGTCACTCAATATGGTCATATGCCAGTCGAAAAAGGCACACACTAGTCATATGCCACATGGCAATTTTTTTGTGGCTCCACAGAAGTAGGCATATGCAGAACACACCCCGCATAGTGATACCTCATCGAAAAGGCACACACAAGTACTTAGCATAGCCAGAGGTATACATGGCTAGGACCTACTCATATGCTACCCGACCAAACTCTGTCGAAGCAACCATGAGTATCCCTCTAGAAGTGTTTGAGGCCCCATAATTCTCATCACACAAGTAGGCTATCATAACACAATCTCATAATGTGACTTCATGTGTCTATGCACGTGGCATCGTGTAACATGACATCATCACCAACACTATGTTGGAGCATCAGTGGGGTGTGGTATTGTATCTATTGCCTCATGTCGGAACACATGCAAATACAATATATCACAACATCATCGCCAACACTATGTCAGAACATTAGTGAGGTGTGGCATCGTATCTATTGCACCATGTCGGAACACATGCAGATACAATATATATATAATGCAAAAACAATAATATCAATATGGGGCTACCTGAGCTTCACCTCTCATATATATGAGGTGTTGGTGTTTTTTCCAGCTAGGCTTTGAAGCTCTATAAGAGGTAGCCAACCTCCATAATAAAGAACCGCTAAGGCTAGTGCCCAACTAATGAGATTCAATCAAAGACTGAACCTCCTACACTTTTGGCTCTATGAAACCAAGGTGGGTAAACCTAAGTGTGTTCATACAAATTTTTTATGATTGGTAAGAACGCTTCTTATAGATTACAATCCCTACGCATGCAATGAGATAGTAATTATTCTGGCATTGGTAGACCAAAGAATAATAACAATTATCTTAAAGCAACGAGACTAAAGCTTTCAATATAAGATTTGCATCTCCTATAACACCCCTCCATTTTTCTTTCTGGACTGGATAGTGTGTCTGGTTTTTGCATTGATTTATGTTTCTGGATATTCAGATACTTTATCTTGAGTGTCTATTTGGTTACTATTCATTGAGCGATAAATTATATTAAGTGATGTGATTTGATTTATCTGATGCTTTAGTTTACATGCTTTAATTGGTGTAAAGATGTTAGTTTATATAACATATAATTTCTTATGAGAATATTTGATGTATGATGAAAGTGTTAGTTATGATGATTGTATTGGTGAAGGGGATGGGTTCGCATCACTCACTTGTGAGCGCCCTATGATTTCGTGATTTCTTCTTCACGGTGTGTATTATATGCTGGATATACTATATGATGTTGTTTACTTGGTTTCAGGTTGCAGGTACATGACATTGACTCCACCTGGTTTCACAGGTTTGAGCATGTTGATCCAACGGTTAAGTTGAATGGGAGATAGTAGCTAGGTAACATGTGTCAAGTCTATGCCCTTGCCTTAGTGTGTTGTCAATCTTGGTTATAGAGCCATGATTTACCTTATTTTTATGTTATTTGATTCTATAAAGTGAGTGATTATTAAATTAATTCTTAGAATGTTTGCATTGGTTAAAGTGGTGATGATTTAATATTAAATTAAAATCATGCTTAGAAGTTATATCTAAAGTTATTAATAAAATTTAATTTAATTAAATTAAATTTATTTAATTAGCTAAATTTAATCTCAAAAGTGTTGAATTTAGTTATAAAATAATTAAAATTAATTAATTAAGTTTTATTTGGATCAAATTAAATAAAAGCTAAAATTGAAAGATATTTGAAATTGCATTTTAAATTTAAAGTTTGTTTTCGAAAATGGGCATTAAGTGGATATTTTAAATTTTAATATTGCATGCAAAATCAGATTTGGTTGTTTAAGATATTTTGATTTAGGACTAAAGTGCATGTTGAATTAAGAAGGAGGGTTGATTGAAAATTCGTCGATTTAAAAAAGAAGATTTTGGGAAGAGAAAAGCTTCTTGAAGGCAAAGAAGAATTTTGGGGGAAAAATTGCGCAAAGAAGGGTTTGAAGAAATATTTGATTGTAGAGTTGATTCGAGGAAAATCTTTTTACATTGGTTGAGTTTTTGGATTGGATTCACTCCATGGTTGAAGAGAAAATTCAGCAGATCTTTGGAGGAGGCTTGCATTAGAAAATCATCTTTTCCTATAGCTTTGAAATCCAGGTTTTGTTCTGTGTTGTTCTTGTTCTTGTTTGTTCAAAACAAATATATATTGTTTAAGAAATCTGTTTGTTGAATTCATTGGGAATTAGGATTTGTTAATTAAAACTAGATTTAAATTAATCTAAAATCTGGGGAAGATTGTATAAATTTACTATAGGATTTAATTCAGTAAATGGGGAAATTGTAGAATCATTGTTATATTTAAACTTTAGATCGTGCATCAAACATTTAGATGTTGTAAGAAGATTTTACCCCTTTAGAAAACAATCAGATCTGGTTTTGAAAACAAACCCTCTGTAGAAAATTTGTAATGGAGAAAATTAGATCCCCTATAGTTTTCTTATTTTTGAATTATTTAGAATTTAAAGGTATGATCTTGAAAAAAAATCAGTTTTTAAATATATGTGAAATTTAGAAAATCATTCTGGAAAATTTTATTAATTTTTCTGTATCTAGTTATTTTTAATTATTTTCTCAATTTTACCAAAAATGTTATTATGTGTAAATATATATATATTTATATATAATATGTAATATATTGTGATGAATATATATACAAATAACATATAAGTATATATATGTAATTTATTGTTGTAAAGATTTAAATTATTTTCCTTTTTAAACGAAATCATTGTACGACGAAACCCATCAATTTTATTGGGAGGCAAGTTTCTTATTTGTTGTTTTTAGTGAATTTTACTTGTTGTTCATGCGAATTTCAATTCGTAGTTTGCTTTGTTAAGGGTTTGGGGGCTAGGGAGGATCTACCTCCCCACAGTTGCCCCCATATGGGAGCGACTGTGTGGAGGGAGACCCCTCTCCACACATCCCCTCACTGCCTTCTTGGGAGCTTGGGGAGTGGCAAATGTACAACTGCGCCCCCCACTCTCCCTTCCCTTATAAATCTTTGCTGGGTTTTTCCTTACGAAAAGAAAACAATGAAATTTAGTTTCTTTCGCCCATTTTCATGTTGGGTTTTGATTTTATTTAATGTGAATTTAACATTATTTAAAATATATATTATTTTATATATTAATTGTTTATTGGGTGAATGAAATGAATAATTTTGATAATGTGTAAATTTGTATATTTCAAAATAATGTTTTAAAACATATTATTGTATTTAAATGTTATATAACATAAAGCATTTGGAAATTATTTATGGAATATTAATCTATTTTATTAAATAATGTATTTGTTTAGTAAAATATAATAATATATGTTTGATGTATATATTACATGAGTAATTTCAATTAGGTGTATATTTAATATACATTTGATTTTTATAAATTGCATGTAATCTAGTTTTGGATAGAGATTTTAAAAGAAATAATTTGTATGCAAGGTTAAACTGATAGAGAAGAGATATTTTATAAAAATAAAAGAAATTCATGTTTTAAATGGAAAATTGAAAGAAATATAGAAGTTAGTTAGGGAAATTGAAAGGATTTACATGCGTGGATTTATGTTGTTTTTTTTATAGTAAATTTAGGAATTGATTATATTGATGAGGCAATTTACTATTTTTATTTATTTATTTCTATTAGAGCAATTAAATCATTGTGATTGGAATATGAAGGAGATGTGGATTTAGTGTATCCAAAAATAGTAATATCCTCATGATTGCCTTTTAGATTTATGTTCCTCGTATTTTGCAAAGGGTTGTGAGTTTAAATGGTTTAAGATTCCCTATTATAAAAATGGAAAAGGGGTATCTGAGTATTTGAGTTAACCCTCTCATTGCACCTTTGACCTTGTCAATGTTACCTATTGAATGAGTATGGATTTAGGAAATCCAAATATTAGATTTGATTAAGGACTTGAATGCTTTTGTAGCTATGTCATCAAGTTTCATTGTGGGATATGGGATAATGTGTTAGTCCAAATTTGTAAGTCTTCGAAAGAATCTTAAAGGATGAGGGTTGTCGATTCATTATGACAACCAGTTGTTTTTCCCTTGGGTAGTGCATGGTGTCTTTTCAGTAATTTACCCAGTTTCCATGAACGGGGATGTTTTGTACCTCGTGTGAAAGGAGTAGACGTGTTGGTTGCCTCCAAGATGTTTGGAGTGAGTTTCATTATTTGTTTCCTCCTAGAGTTGGAGTGGTCGTTTAATCCTATTTGTATGCACTTGGGTTTCCCTTGGTGATTGGTTTTGTATGGTGTGTTGTCCATTAGAAGAGTGTCTTTCATTAGGCGTCAGAGCCCAAATAGATAAACCGAGTAACCTTCAAAAGTGAGTTAATCAAGTGATAATTAAATTAATGTACTTAGATGATTAGGATGCCTTTCACACTAATCAAGATAATTTTTCCTCACTCATAGACACAAGGGCTCGTTTAGACCTGGGATGAGTGGGAAGGCTTGAAATTGCATAGTCATCTATCTTGTCAGTACGAGAGGTATTTGATGCCACATGAGTGAGCATGAGGGCCGGGGTTCGGTTGAGGTCACCAGGATTATCGAAGCCTATGAAGAATGCCCAGAGGAGATCTCATGAATAACTATGCGATGACGCTCTGTCTAGGACAACAGTTGGTTTTTGTTTTATATGTATGGTTCTCTGAACATACTTGATCTATTTTATGTCTAGAAGCAATTTGATCTATGTTAGTGATGTGTGAGTTGTACTTGTTAATTCATTAGTTGGTTGTGTCAGTATGAGTCAGCCTTTGGTTAGAGGTTGTAGCTCTTTGTCCATGTTACTTTGTTACTATCTCCTAGCATGGGGGGTGGGCCTTTAGGTACCACTTGGTTGGGTGGGACATGCACCATACACCGTTGGGTACCCATTTATCTTTAGTACTTGGTGGCGAGACATTCAGATGGACAACTCACGGTTCTTGTGTTTTATTCTTGCATTGCAATATTTTAATTTGTATAAGCTATTTTATCCCTCTTATGGTTATGAGGTGGAATTTTGTAATTGTAATACTTATGTACTATCGCCTCATTCAGGGAATGAGTGATGTAACTATTTGATTAAAAATGATTATGAAATTATATCTTGGATGTTTATCTTATTATGTTATGTTATATCCTTGTTGTATGATGTTTATTTCATAAAGTTATTAATGCTATGGTTTTATGTAAGATGTATGTGTGGGTTTAAGTAATCCCAACCTTGTAGCCTTAGAGTTGGTTGTAATTAGTAAGTGAATGTGTGTTTTAATTACACTTTAATAAAAAAATATTGGTTCGCTTAAGTCATTAATTAAAACTTCCTTTAGGTTTACTTGGTGGGGCATTACACATGGTATCAGAGGCTAGGTTTAAACACTGGGTTCTCTGTGTACATTTGTGCCCACTGTGTTGTCCCTACGAATTTTCAATGGAGTGTTTAGTGATCACATGTTCATGGATTTTACTTTAGCATGATGAACTCTGAGAAAAAGAGTAGCATAAAAGAAACCTGATAAAAGGTTATGATTGGAAAGTTACGATACGTATTCCATGGGTTATAGAATTTGATGTTCCTATGGGATTATGTATGTAGTTGTACCCCTATAAATGAAAGAAACTAGTAATTGTATCTTGTTTGAGAGTCATGGATACACTCTAGGTCATGTGAATTGCGTGCTCATTTCACATCACATGAGGGTTGTTATCATTCTAGCTGGACATTGTTTCCTCCTTCCTCGTTTGGTGGCTAGTAACTAGTCACACAGTTGTTGTATAGTACAATTTTAAAGATTGTGAACTTTCTTTCAGTTATTGATGATTTTTCAATTGATTGTGAGGGCCGACACTTTGTTTATATTTGATTGTGAAGGTTTAGCCACAACTTGTGATCTTATTTTCTTATAACCCTAGTGGTTATGAATTTGATTTAAGTGTTGAAATTATGCGTATTTATTTATTTATTGTTGAAATGAAACTTTAATTTGATTTTCTTTATGAACTTGGTGGCTAAGCTAGTTATCTTTGTTGTTTTCAATGTCGGCTATGTGTTGTATTATGATTCCTCTTCAAGGTTGTTTGAGGCAAACTTGGTGAGTTTGTACGAGGAAGTAGACGCAGGAAACGTTGAGAATGGGGGTATGCGAGGCTGTTATGCAGCTATGGCCCACTACTCACCTATGTGTGATGACTATCTCTTAGAGGTTGATCACCTTATACAAGAAGAGACAGGTCATTGTGGTCTTGTTTGGATGGTCTCACTTTATGTATGACCTAACACCATCAAGCCATTGATTGTGATGTTGATATATATTTTAGATGGTTAGTTGTTCTTGTTCATGGATTGGTATGCCACTTTTCGGTGTCTAGTTGGACCCTGGTGTAGTCTTGTGATGGTTTCTAGTGTTGTGTATTGGTATATATGTGTATTATGTATGATAATCCATGATTATGTGTTTTTGGAGACTTGGTTAGTGGTTGCTTCACCACATTGTCTTGGTTGGGATTGACAGTGTACATGGCTTAGTTGTATATGACACAAGTTGTTGTTGTTTATGTGTTGAGGTATGGAGTGGTTCAGTTTGGAACCTTTGGTTATGTGTGATTGTATGGAGTTTGCACATGGGGTTTTTGTAGGCTTCCAGGAGTAAGCCTAACCCTTGGGGGGGAGAATGTAACACCCCTCCATTTTTCTTTCTAGACTGGACATTGTGTCCTTGTTTTGCGTTGATTTATGTTTCTAGATATTCATATACTTTATCTTGTGTGTCTATTTGGTTACTATTCATTGAGTGATAGACTATATTAAGTGATGTGATTTGATTTATCTGATGCTTTAGTTTACATGCTTTAATTGGTGTAAAGATGTTAGTTGATATAACATGTAATTGCTTATGAGAATATTTGATGTATGATGAAAATGTCAATTATGATGATTGTATTAGTGAAGGGAACGGGTTCGCATCACTCACTTGCGAGCGCCTTGTGATCCTGTGATTTCTTCTTCATGGTGTGTATTATATGATGGATATACTATATGATGTTGTTTACTTGGTTTCAAGTTGCAGGTACATGACATCGACTCCACCTGGTTTCACAGGTTTTAGCGTGTCGATCCAATGGTTATGTTGAACAGGAGATAATATCTAGGTAACATGTGTCAAGTCTACATCCTAGCCTTAGTGTGTCGTCAGTCTTGGTTATAGAGTCATGATTTACCTTATTTTAATGTTATTTGATTATGTAAAGTGAGTGATTATTAAATTAATTCTTAGAATGTTTGCATTGGTAAAAGTGGTGATGATTTAATATTAAATTAAAATCATGCTTAAAAGTTATATCCAAAGTTATTAATAAAATAAAATAAAATTTATTTAATTAATTAAATTTAATCTCAAAAGGGTTGAATTTAGTTATTAAATAATTAAAATTAATTAATTAAGTTTCATTTGGATTAAATTAAATAAATGCTGAAATTGAAAGATATTTGAAATTGCATTTTAAATTTTAAATTTGTTTTTGAAAATGGGCATGAAGTGGATATTTTAATTTTCAATATTGCATGCAAAATTAGATTTGGTTGTTTAAGATATTTTGATTTAGGACTGAAGTGCATGTTGAATTAAGAAGGAGAGTTGATTGAAAATTCATCGATTTAAAAAAGAAGATTTTGTGAAGAGAAAAGCTTCTTGAAGGAAAAGAAGAATTTTGTGGGAAAAATTGCACAGAGAAGGGTTTGAAGAATTTTTTGATTGTAGAGTTGATTTGAGGAAAGTTTGTTTACTTTGGTTTATTTTTTGGATTGGATTCACTGTACGGTTGAAGAGAAAATTTAGGAGATCTTTGGAGGAGGCTTGCATCATAAAATCATCTTTTTTTAGCTTTGAAATCTAGGTTTTGCTCTTTGTTGTTCTTGTTCTTGTTTGTTCAAAACAAATATATATTGTTTAAGAAATTTGTTTGTTGAATTCATTGGGAATTATGATATGTTAATTAAAACTAGATTTAAATTAATCTAAAATTTGGGGAAGATTGTATAAATTTACTGTAGCATTTAATTCAGTAAATGGGGAAATTGTAGAATCATTGTTAAATTTAAACTTTAGATGGTGCATCAAACATTTAGATGTTGTAAGAAGATTTTACCCCTTTAGAAAACAATCAGATCTGGTTTTGACAACAAACCCTCTATAGAAAATTTGTAATGAAGAAAATTAGATCCCCTTTAGTTTTCTTATTTTTTAATTATTTAGAATTTAAAGGTATGATCTTGAAAAAAATTATGTTTTTAAATATATGTGAAATTTAGAAAATCATTCTAGAAAAGTTTATTAATTTTTCTGTATTTGGTTATTTTTAATTATTATCTCAATTTTACCAGAAATGTTATTCTGTGTAAATATATATATATATATATATATATAATATGTAATATATTCTGATGAATATATATACATATAACATATAAGTATATATATGTAATTTATTGTTGTAAAGATTTAAATTAGTTTCCTTTTTAAATTAAATCGCCGTACAGCGATACCCATCAATTTTATTGGGAGGTGAATTTCTTATTCATTGTTTTTCGCGAATTTTACTTGTTCATGCGAATTTCAATTCGCAGTTTGCTTTGTTAAGGGTTTGGGGGTTGGTTAGGATCTACCTCCCCACAGCCGCCCCCATATTGGAGCGACTGTGTGGAGGGAGACCCCTCTCCACACCTCCCCTCACCGCCTTCTTGGGAGCTTGGGGAGCGGCGAATGTTCAGCTGCACCCCCCACTCTCCCTTTCCTTATAACTCTTTGCTGGGTTTTTCCTTACGAAAAGAAAACAATGAAATTTAGTTTCTTTCGCCCATTTTTCGTGTTGGGTTTTGATTTTATTTAATGTAAATTTAACATTATTTAAAATATATATTATGTTATATATTATTTGTTTATTGGGTTAATGAAATGAATAATATTGATAGTGTGTAAATTTGTATATTTCAAAATAATGTTTTAAAACATATTAGTTGTATTTAAATGTTATATAACATAAAGCATTTGGAAATTATTTATGGAATATTAATCTATTTTATTAAATAATGTATTTGTCTAGTAAAATATAATAATATATGTTTGATATATATATTACATGAGTAATTTCAATTAGGTGTATATTTAATATACATTTTATTTTTACAAATTGCATGTAACCTAGTTTTGGACGGAGACTTTAAAAGAAACAATTTGTATGCAAGGTTAAACTGATAGAGAAGAGATATTTTATAAAAATAAAAGAAATTCATGTTTTAAATAGAAAATTGAAAGAAATATAGAAGCTAGTTAGGGAAATTGAAAGGATTTACATGTGTGGATTTATGTTGTTTTTTTCTAAAGTAAATTTAGGAATTGATTATATTGATGAGGCAATTTACTATTTTTATTTATTTATTTCTATTAGAGCAATTAAATCATTGTGATTGGAATATGAAGGAGATGTGGATTTACTGTATCCAAAAATAGTAATATCCCTGTGATTTCCTTTTAGATTTATGTTCCTTGTATCTTGCAAAGGGTTGTGAGTTTAAATGGTTTAAGATTCCCTATTATGAAAATGGAAAAGGGGTATCTGAGTATTTGAGTTAACCCTCTCATTGTGCCTTTGACCTTGTCAATGTTACCTATTGAATGAGTATGGATTTAGGAAATCCAAATATTAGATTTGATTAAGGACTTGAATGCTTTTGTAGCTATGTCATCAAGTTTCATTGTGGGATATGGGATTATGTGTTAGTCCAAATTTGTAAGTCTTCTAGAGAATCTTAGAGGATGAGGGTTGTTGATTCATTATGACAACCATTTTTTTTTCCCTTGGGTAGTGCATGGTGTCTTTTCAGTAATTTACCCAGTTTCCATGAACGGGGATGTTTTGTACCTCCTGTGAAAGGAGTAGACATGTGTTGGTTGCCTCCAAGATGTTTGGAGTGAGTTTCATTATTTGTTTCCTCCTAGAGTTGGATTGGTCGTTTAATCCTATTTGTATGGACTTGGGTTTCCCTTGGTGATTTGTTTTGTATGGTTTGTTGTCCATTAGAAGAGTGTCTTTCGTTAGGTGTCAGAGCCCAAATAGATAAACCGAGTAACCTTCAAAAGTGAGTTAATCAAGTGATAATTAAATTATTGTACTTAGATGATTAGGATGCTTTTCACACTAATCAAGATAATTTTTCCTCACTCATAGACACAAGGGCTCATTTAGACTTGGGATGACTGGGAAGGCCTGAAATTGCATAGTCATCTATCTTGTCAGTACAAGAGGTATTTGATGCCACATGAGTGAGCATGAGGGTCACGGTTCGGTTGAGGTCACCAGGATTATTGGAGCCTATGAAGAATGCCCCGAGGAGATCTCATGACTAACTATGCGATGACACTCTATCTAGGACAACAGTTGGTTTTTGTTTTATATGTATGGTTCTTTGAACATACTTGGTCTATTTTATTTCTTGAAGCAATGTGACTTATGTTAGTGATGTGTGAGTTGTACTTGTTAATTCATTGGTTGGTTGTGTCAATATGAGTCAGCCTTTGGTTAGAGGTTGTAGATCTTTTTCCATGTTACTTTGTTACTATCTCCTAGCATGAGGGGTGGGCCTTCGGGTACCACTTGGTTGGGTGGAACATGTAGCATACACCGTTGGGTACCCATTTATCTTCAATACTTGGTGGTGAAACATTCAAATGGATAGCTCATGGTTCTTGTGTTTTATTCTTGCATTGTAATATTTTAATTTGTATAAGTTATTTTATCCCTCTTATGGTTATGAGGTGGAATTTTGTAATTGTAACACTTATGTACTATCACCTCATTCAGGGAATGAGTGATGTAACTATTTGATTAAAAATGATTATATCTTGGATGTTTATCTTATTATGTTATGTTATATCCTTGTTGTATGATGTTTATTTCATAAAGTTATTAATGCTATGGTTTTATGTAAGATGTATGTGTGGGTTTAAGTAATCCCAACCTTGTAGCCTTAGAGTTGGTTGTAATTAGTAAGTGAATGTGTGTTTTAATTACACTTTAATAAAAAAAATTGGTTCGCTTAAGTTGTTAATTACAACTTCCTTTAGGGTTACTTGGCGGGGCATTACATCTCTAAAGAGACAAGGTTTGATGTATTAAATTTTTTCAGATTTAGACCACTGTTCTTAAAACTCAGCTCTGTATTCAAACAAGGATCCTAAAGAGATTACCTAGTGCCTTACCCATTGGGTAGGAGTCATATAAAACACAACCCAAATACTTTGAACATATCACCATAGTGATTTACACCATGATATTTTTAGCTATCAAAACACTAGTACTTAAGGAATCCTGAAGAGGATATCACAAATCAGCATGAACCACCTTTTTATTTTCATCCACATCAACATAGATTCTAGCAACCTGGTAGGGTGCCATTGCAGTTATTGGCACAACAGCAAGGGCCTCTTTTTTTACACCCATGAGCTCAGTTAAGGTCACAAGATAACAACGATAATCAGAGTCAGTCTCAGAACCATCATTGCTAGAACTTGAAGAAAGAACAACAGGGGAATTACAATGCCCCGACCTCTTGCACCTATCCTTGGACTTTGGCATGGCTCAGACTTATCCATTGGGGAAATGTAACTTAGAGATTGCAAATAGATCCATAACCTGCCAACTCAAAAATTGCAATAATAATATAGAGCAATTCAGCTGTTACTTATAGAATAATCAAGTGCAAGGAGTATTAATTTCCCAAATGTTCACATGGGTATGCGAACGATTAGTGGCTGATATTGCCACCACAAATTTATTTTAGGCGTAGAGTGCATCATTGTTTCTATTAGGAGATTACCACTTGCACACAAGGAGATCAGGAGAGAATCCTTTGAAAAAATCATGCCATTAATAAAATAAGTTTTAGAGGGTAAAATCTCCTCACACGGAAGATTAGTAACTTCTTTGAAATTGCACCGTTGATGTAGAATGGACTTGGAAAGTAAAACGACTCAGATTGAGTCAATGATAATTGAAAATCCACATCACCACTTGGGAAAGAACACAACCAATCATAGCCCATGAAAACAAGAGGTCGCAATTGGACAATAGGACCCACCTAGCCGTGTTGCCTTAAGAGCCAGGCCACATGTCGCTTTCTTGTAAACCTCACAGTACTTTAGGAACATTTAATTTTGTTGTGAGAGGCTTATGAGGGATGGTCATTATTAATCCCCATCATTAAAATTTCATTGGTGAAATGACATCCATCTGTCACTACTGGCCCCTCAGGAAAATACCCCACTCCTTTGTATATGCCAAATGGTGGAATCTCGTAGACCTCACACTACTTTAGTGAGATCAACAGGAAAAACTATGAGGTTTGCAAGGAACAATCAAGATTGAAACCCATGTTCAGATGGTTAGCCAAACTATATATAAGACATGTAGAATATTCAGGTGGGACCGACCAGTAAAACCTTTGGTGGTATAAATATTTAAGCTTAAGTGGCAAAAGGAGACCGATAAGTTGGGTAAAATGGGTCGGTAAGCGCATGAAGGAAAGGATCAATCAAACAACTTAAGTGACTAGTAACCCTCCATAGCAAGTCAAAACTGAAATATAACAATAGGGTTTCCAAAGAATACCGATCATATTTCACAAGAGATCAAAAACCCTAAACCCAAACTATCAGACCTCTAGTCTTGTAAAAGTAACCAGCCATGCCCAAGCTGGATAGAAATTTTGAAAATATTCTAAGAATCACATCAGTGGCTCCGACTAGGGATGTATGCCCCCTACGGGCATAGCAAGAATCCATGATCTCTGGTTTTGTGGACCAGATCACTGAATTACACAAGTGCATTGACAAATAGCTCACTATGCTTTGCCAATTGGACTCGTGCATACAAATTTGGTGGCCTCAGGCCACAAAACAAGAAAATTAAAACTTGCCTCTTTCAAAAACAAAATTCTCAAGTACCTGGAGCAAACAAAGTCTACAGTCTTTAGTTCTTGATACTTCAAAAACAATGGGGTAATCAATATGCCTGGAAGTATCATGATGTTTACCAATACTCCCTTGCACCAATTCAGTCAATGCCCTATACCCAAAATTTAAAAGCATCATATGACCATGATAATATTTCACCTTACTCTGCCCTTGGTCATATATCATAGAATGTTGGCTTAATTGAGCAGAGAAGTGGAAAAATTCATAACTTATCAGGTCTGCAACATCACACATTCTGGCATCATCATCAATTTGTACATCAAACTAAAAATTCTCATATGAAACTCTGTGCATGTTATCGATACTTCCAATGCTCAAAAAAGATGATACATATCTCAGGGAATCCCCACCCTAGAATTTCCCACATAAGCTTGGTTGCCAGCACCTGAACTTTGTCTATTTGGAATGCATCCCGTCACTACAAATGTCGGCAATATTAGCTACATCATTCTCCAGGGAATGTGTAAACACATTCATCTCAGGCCTCTCAATATAGATCTTCCCATGCACTTCTTCATTTATTTTCAAATGAAAACCCTCAAAAATAGGGTCAAATATATCAATCTCATCATAGGTAATAGAGGAACAACAATATGCATTGGCCTCCCTGTTCTTAGTACCACCTGTTGTATGTGTTGATTTATAAGTGAAAATTTCAACACAAGTTGAAAAAATTTCACCAACAATATCAATGTCACCTTCATTATAAGCTAGACTCTTTTCACCATCAATATCAATGTCAGAAGGAAACAACACATCCATCTCAACTTCACATAGGCAGTCAGGAAAATCCATAATACCAATATATTTATCAATATATTGGTTATCTCTAGTACTATTCTTCTGATCACACACCTCATTGTCCTCAAACTCCTCAACATTTATACAGTAAACTTGTTCCATTGCCAGTATACCTAGAGTATACTCTAAATATTTATCATCTGAAATTTTTTCCTTCACTTGGAAACAATTAAAATCATGAGGCTCCTTATTTCCATACCACTCTAGTAAAAAGAAAAACTCAGTTCCATCCTCAGTACTACAATCATTACTTCTGAAATCACAATCACTGGCCTATAACAAAATCTCAGTGACCTGAGCATTACAATCAGGACTAGGAAACACAATGGGTATCTCGCATAATCCTACATCATTTTTCCCCTCAAATTCCTCTGCAATTATCCAACTTTCGTCAAAAGAGGAAGCATTATCTTCATTTTTTGTAGATACCTTCTTAGTTGATTCTGCAATCTCTATCCATTTAATGACTTGGGCCAAATTAATAGGTTTCAATTCTTCTAGTAAAGCACTTAGCCTCGACTCATAAAGATCACAAAATAAATCAATGCATTCATAGTCATTAGGTCTATGATCTCTAGGGATTTGTATTAAGGCTTCTAAAAATCTCAAGAAAAAACTCATATGGTGATTCCTTCTTATGCCTCTTCATTTCATACAATTCTAGGACAAGAGAAGTTTGATCATCATCATTCAAATTGGACTGGATCTCAACTTGGATTTCATTATCATCACACTGTTGTGGTGAAGATATTACAATTTTCAAAGTACACTTATCAGAATCAGTGTTCTGAACAGCCAACTCAGATATTTTACTAGTATGAGCTAGGCTAGGGTAATCAATACTTGTACCTAGATACCCTTTCATCATTGAGTATTTCACATTGTTTTCAATTTCCATAGCCATTTGATATTCTTGGCGTAGGTTTGTAGGTTTTTTATCTCTTAATAGGTAACCCATCCGCTTGTCAAAAGCACCAAAATATAAAACCAAGCATTCAACCTCACTTGGTCTAATTTCTTTAGGGATTTCCCTTAAAGCTCTTGAAAATATGAGATTAAAATATGGGACTAACTCTTCCTCTTTTATATGGATTCCCATAAAACCTTTTCTTAATATGTTGGGATTAACTCTTTCACCAAATTGTTGCATAAAAACTATCACCAACTGATTCCATGAATTAACAAAATAGGCAAGAAAACAAGAAAACCAATCCCTGGCATCACCCCCTAAGGATTGCACAAAAAGCTTCATAGCAACATCCTCATGACTGATTTCATAATCTCTCATTACATCTACAAAATGTTGTAAATGCTTAGAGGCTAATTCTGTACTTTTCCCTGTGTATTTAGGGAAATTCTTCCTAATCTTCTTAGGAATTAGATTACCGTAACCATTGACATCACTAAAAATAAAAGGCATATACCTTTGAGTTACAAAATACCCTAAAGGGCTTAACGCAACTTGTTCTCTTAGCATATTTATGTTTGAATTTTCATATGGGAAATCACTTATACCCATTTAAAATTCATCAAAATAGTACATGTTTATCAAACATATCATTTACCATCTCAACCATGATTCCATTAGTGACTGAAGTTATTATTCCTTGTTTTTAGAGATATGGTACAACATAAACATTGTTTCATAAATCTATTACATGTTGCATCATAAAAAGTATGGAAAATCTAATCATTGTTCCCTTTCTTGATGCTAGACATCTAGTTTGGAACCATTTCCATCCTTTATTACAAACACCCATCACAATTAGGAATAGTGAACTATTTAGATTTGATGCAATACCTAGTAATTTTGGCAGCAGTTAATATTTTCCTTTGTATATCAACTGGTTCTTCAGACAAAGTCGCCACCTCTTCAATCAAAGGACTGAATTTCATAAGAAATATGAAATTCCTTTTCAAAATTTGTTAGATTTTGGGTCTTTGTCCACAACAGAGTCATACCTCAAACATTCTGACACCATGCCACTACCAATTTCTTTTAAAACCACAATCTATCACCATCCAAACTTAACAGTCAACTCCTCTTAAACAAATGACTCAGGATAGCCATCTCCAACTGTTGTGGTTGCTCTTTTCTCTTTTTCTTTTAAATTTCTCAGAAGTTCTCCCCAATAAAACCACCATTCAACTAATGACTCTAGAACTCCTGAATCCTTTACCAATAGGAAACCATAGATTATAGGATTTTCGGGTTTATTTGAATAGCCTCTTTCTTCTAGGGTTGAAAACGTTCACTATGTAAATTCAAAATGGCAAATAATTTGACTCTATGCAATGACTCTTAAGAAAACTGTCTGCAACCAAACATCTGAATCTGCTCCCCAGCAGAGTTGCCATTTTGTTAGTTTTTTTTCCAGCTAGGATTTGAAGCTCTCTAAGAGGTATTCAAACTCCATAATAAAGAACCACTAAGGCTAGTGGCCAACTAACGAGATTTAGTCAAAGACTGAACCTCCTACACTTTTGGCTCTGTGAAACCAAGGTGGGTAAACCTAAGTGTGTTCATAAGAATTTTTTATGATACAGACACAATGGGATAGTAATTATTATGGCATTGGTAGACCAAAGAATAATAACAATTATCTTAAAGCAACAGGACTGAAGCTTTCAATATAAGATTTACATCTCTAAAGAGACAAGGTTTGATATATTAAATTTGTTCAGATTTAGACCATTGTGCTTAGAACCCAGCTTTGTATTCAAACAAGGATCCTAAAGAGATTACCCAATGCCTCACCCATTGGGTAGGAGTCATATAAAACACAACCTAGATACTTTGAACATATCACCATAGTGATTTAGACCATGAGATTTCTAGCTATCAAAACACTACTACTTAAGGAATCCTGAAGACGATATCACAAATCTGCAACTTATTTTAAGAAATTTAATTAAATTATTAAGTTAAAGCATGAAAATGAGATACACATTCAAATATAACATTGAAGCTGAATGAATATATCATTGATAAAATAATTCACAACTTATGACACAAAACCAAGAGAGCAATTGTTCTAACTAATTGTTCTTTATTGCTTCAATATCTATAATTACATGAGCATGGACTACCTATTCTATAATATTCATATCCTAAAGATAACACACCAACTAATATCGTTAGCAGAACCTTCAATAAACAAACTTGTTTGTATAAGAAACTAAGCCCCCGGGTCAAAAATTTGACCCTAAACAATGAGCCATGAAATCTCCTTTATAGGATAGGAGAGCAACAAAGCATCAGGCTACATTGTTCATTTCAAATGAATTTCATTCACATGAAATTTGAATTCACATTCCTCATCATTAGAAAACATTCTGCATGATCTGAGGAATCAAAAAATGGTTACACAGTAACCAGTCGAAGAAGAAACAAAAAGGAATGTGCCACGCATGCACACATCCACATCTACAAGATGAAACACCAGGTAAATCACTACCCACGAGCAACACACCCAACACTAGCAATCATTTGGTTGAAACATGGCCCCGGTATAGGTGACCGCTTCTGGTTCTTGCCTCAGTTAGAGGCGGAACCACCTTCTTCTTTTCATCCATATCAACACGAACTCCAGCAACCTGGAATGGTGCCATTGCAGTTATTGGCGCAATTGCAAGGGCCTCTTCATTTACACCCATGAGTTCAATTAAGGTCAAAAGATAGCAATGATAATCTGAGTTAGTCTCAGAACCATCACTACCAGAACTTGAAGAAAGAACAATAAGGGAATTACAATGCCCCAACCTCCTGCCCATACCCTGGGCATTTGCCTTAGGAACGTCCGGAGGACACTGTTCCTTTAATTTCTGTGAACTCCCTACACCTATCCTTGGACTTCAACATGGATTAGAATTATCCATTGGGGAAATGTAACTTAGAGATTGCAAATAGACCCACAACCCGCTAACTCAAAAATTGCAATAATAATACAGAGCAATTCAGTCGTTACTTATAGAATAATCAGGTGCAGGGAGTATTAATTTCCCAAATGTTCGCATGGGTATGCGAATGATTAGTGGCTAATATTGCCACCACAAATTTATTTTAGGCATACAATGCATCATTGTTCTATCAAGAGGTTACCACTTGTAGGCAAGGATATCAAGAGAGAATCCTCTAAAAAACACGCGCCATTAATAAAATAAGTTTTAGAGTGTAAAAGCTCCTCACACGGAAGATCAATAACTTCTTTGAAATTGCACCGTTGATGTAGAATGGACCTGACAAGTTAGATGACTTAGATTGAGTCAATGATCATTGAAAATCCACATGACCGCTTGGGAAAGAACACAACCAATCATAGCCCACAAAAATAGGAGGTCGCAATTGGACAGTAGGGCCCACCTAGCTTTGTTGCCTTAAGATCCAAGCCACGTGCCGCTTTCTCACAAAACTCGTAGTACTTTATGAACATTTACTTTGCTCATGCGAGGCCTACAAGGGATGGTCATTATTAATCCCCATCATTAAAATTTCACTGGTGAAATGACATCCATCCATCACTGTTGGTGCCTCAGGAAAAGACCCCACTCCTCCATCTATGCCAGATGGTGGCATCTCGTGGAGCTCACACTACTTTAGTGACATCAATAGGAAAACCTATGAGGTTTATGAGCAACAGTCAAGATTGAAACCCGTGATCAGATGGTTAGCCAAACTGTATATAGGACATGTAGAATATTCAGGTGGGACTAGCCAGTAAAACCTTCGGTGGTATAAATATTTAAGCCTAAGTGGCAAAAAGAGACCGATAAGCTAGGTAAAAGGGGCTAGTAAGAGCACGAAGGAAAGGCTCAATTAGACAAGTTAAGTGATTGGTAACCCTCCATAGCAAGTCAACACTAAAATATAACAATAGGGTTTCCAAAGAATACCGATCATATTTCACAAGAGATCAAACCCCCTAAACCCAAACTATTCGACCTCTAGTCTTGTAAAAGCAACCAACCATGCCTAGTTTGGATAGAAATTTTGACAAATTTATAAGAATCCCATCATGAGGTTTACTCAATAATGCCAGACCAACGTCTTTACTGACAGCCAAGCATATATTAACAAATCTATGTTGTTGTACTCAAATATGTGGGGATTTGGCTAACACATATGGATCAAGTATCCTAATCCATTATAATGGAAAGTAGTGGGTACATTTCCTCAAGATTGGTTGAGTTGAGACTACTCTATGCTGTAATATGCGTACGCTGTACACTCTACTCAACCAAAAGTTAGTTTCATAGATTCCTTTTCTTTTGGTTACTCTTATATATAAGTTTCAACCACATGTGGGTTGGCCCTCAATCAAGTAACAAACATGCAAACACACATTTTGGTATGGTAAATCCCACATCAAAATGCAACTTATTCTCCATGAATGGGTACCCAGTAGCACCATCCCATGGACACACAAAGCAAGTACGGGGTATTCACAAAACACAACCAATGTATAGTTACTGATTCCTTACATTTATAGGGGGTACAATTACATACATAAATCCATAGGAACATCCACTTCCATTACCCATGTGATACATATCATTAATTTCAATCCATAACCTTTTTATCAGTTTTCTATCACTCTACTCTTTTCCACAGAGTACATCATGCTAAATGTCAAAGCCATGAACACTGTGATAACTTTATAACTCCACTAATAGATTCACAAGGACAACATAGTGGACTCAAATGTACCCAGAGTACCTAGTGTATGAACCTGGGGCTACAATAGCATGTGTAATGCCCCACAACGTAACCCTAGAGGAAGTTGCAACAACTATGAAAGCGCACATTTTTTTTCTTTTAAAGTGCAATAATAACATTAAAAGTGCACTAACTATCACAACTACCCTCTAAGGCACAAGAGTAAGGTTACATCTAAATCCCATAACTTAAAAATTAATCATTCATAGCATTTAATTAATTACATATGAATTTAAATTACATACATTCAAAGCATTAAAATTGCATCACATAGGATAGAAATACAACAAGATCCAAAGATTACATTAATTCTCAAATAAGGTTTACAACGCACATTGCTTGAATGAGGAAGATCATACATAAATATTACAAATTACATGAGTTCTCCTCGATCACAATTAAGGAGTAATATAAATACAAGTGTCAACTGATATAATACATTAAATGAAAGGAACATATCAAAGGTATCCACAAGCTCTCCAACTGGAAGATCTCGCCATCACGAACAAAAGAAGGGGACCCAACAGAGTAGGGTGCATGTTCCACCCAACCAAGTGGTACCCGAAGGCCCACCCCCCATGCTAGGAGATAGTAACAAGGAATCCTAAACAAGACCAACTACCACTAGACACAGGCTAACACATAACTAAACTTAACAAATATCAGTACAAAAATAAGCATTGGGTACAATGCTTCCAAAGTTAATTAATAAGATACAAGAGTGAACCAACCATACTACTGACATAGGAGGAGTGTCACTGCAAGGTTGCATGGGTTACCCTACAGATCTTCCCAGACCCCAACCCCCATCAAGAATCAATCTCCTACTGTCAACACATGGAACAAATCTAGAACCAAAGGTAACTAGAGCACACTATGGATATTTAATCCCCCATCCAAAGAAAAATGACATCACATCCCCGTTTGTGGAAACCAGGCGATTTATCGAACAATGACAATATGCACCACCCAAGGAAATTCCAAAAGGCTTGAAAATAAAATACAACCCCCAAACATTAACACACCTCAATTGGAAAATTTACAAACATGAACTACTACTTCTAATTGAATTACCCCAAAATGCTACAAAATAAATCACATTCTAAAGGAAATTTAAACAGGAACAAATCTATCCTTTGGATTTACTAAATCCAATTTCCTCTTCAGTGATTCACAGTAAAGCTATTTCACAAAAAAAAAAATTAAATAAAACCTCTTTACAAACAGAGAAGGAAAATCTAATTTTATCTGTAACTTCAATTCCTCGATTAATTTTAAAATAATTTTACTCTTTAAAACATCTCATTTTAAAATTAATTGATACATGCATTTTCAGAGGAATTCTATCTCTTTATTTAAATTGATTCCCAAAATTCAATTTCCTCAACTAACATAATATTTCATTTTAGAAATATCTCCTTTACTTTTAAATGAAACATCAATTTTTCTTTAAAAATAATTTCATTTAAAAATTACCAACTTGTGCTATTGCATGCACCTAATACAAAAATATTCCATTTAAATATACATGTTTAAATATATATACGATTATATATATATACATATATATAATTATATAAATACAAATATAATATTTAAATAATTCAAACTTAACTTCAGTTTTCCAAAACAATAATAAAATATATTATTTTATTATTTAAAACCTAACTACAATTTCCAAAAAATATTGAATATAAATATATTTAAAAATACATAAATATATATACATATATATTTATACATATAAATATATATATATAACTATACACTTACATATATTTTTATGTATAATTATATATATATATATATATATATATAATCAAAATTGAAATATACACAGAGATCATAGTTTAAAATGACTGGCACAGTATAAGCAGCGCCGACCACCATGTATAGTGCGGCTATGGGGAGGCAGCCATGGTTGCTTCCTCACCTGCCTCCCCCTTGGGGACGATGATTGGGGAGGTAGCCATGCACTTCCCCCCATGCCCCCTCTACATTATAACATAAAATCATTTAGATAAAAATATATAACTTGCGAGTTCTAAAATGATTTCGCCGTATGGAGTAAATTTGTACCCTCATAATTTCAATATAAGTTTTATCGTACCAAAAACTTCAAATAATTTTATATGCATAAATATATAATTGTATAAGTATGCATATATATATATATATATAACTATATATGTATATATATATATATATATAAATTTTTTTTTACCAAAATAGTTCCTCTACTCGAACAAATTATTTTCACAAAATGGCCATCTATAGGAAAATACCCAATTTTTACAGAGATAAGCAATTTTCTTCAAACACATAATTTCATCGGAAACAATCATGTCCTACATAAATGAAATTCAATACTGAATTCGAGTAAAATTTCTCTACAAAAACTTCTATCCAAAATTTTCCCGAGAAGATCATTTCTATAGAAGATTTTTTTTACAGAAAGTTAAATTTCTTCCCGACAGAGAATTTCCCAGATCTCTAATTGTA
Source organism: Sequoiadendron giganteum (assembly GCA_007115665.2). Lineage (NCBI taxonomy): Eukaryota > Viridiplantae > Streptophyta > Pinopsida > Cupressales > Cupressaceae > Sequoiadendron > Sequoiadendron giganteum. Next base: position 728,307,691 of record CM021100.1, on the reverse strand, counting down.
TTCTGTTGGATTATTCTATGTTTACAATAATCCCAATTTAAAACTTGAAATAGATCCAACAGAATATTTCATTCTACAGAGGATTTCATTTTTAGAGAAAATTTCACATACGACATTTACAATTTTTACAACTCAAAAGCTTTACAAATTGCACAAACAATCTTTTCCTAGATAGTAATCTAAACTAAGAACCTTTTCCAATAAGAAACCAACTAGAATTGAAAGAGGAACCTGAAATCCAATGCATGTGAAGATGTGAACTAACATAGCACATCTTCCATAGATCCAAGTTTTTTCCTAGATCAACCAGAGGTTCCTCCAAAACAATAAAATTCCCGAACACAAAAACTTTCCCGAGACTATATATTTTTCCAAAATTTCCATAGCAACATGCAAAAACCAAAAAAATAAATTCTAAAACCTTTTTCCCAACCAAATATCCTCTCTCCTTCTTCCGTGAAGAAGCTTCTCACTTCTTCCCATTACAACCATTGATTTCTCCATGAATAAATTTTCCCAACAAACCTCATAAATTTTTTTCAACACATGTTGAAAACCCAAAATATCTTTTTAAACCAAATTGCACCAAATCCTCAAGATATTTTAAAAAAAAAAACATTTAATAATTTCTAAAATACTTAGCTTTTTTAATTTAACTTAATTCAACTAATTTAATTAATCAATAAAATAATATAATCCTAAGATTAGATTATTTTACCAATTAAATTAAATTAATTAATTAATTAACTACCATCTTCTAACATAATAAACAAAATTAATTTAATAATCAACTAAAATATTTAAATCCATTATTTTCCTTTTACAAACTTTGCAACATAAATAATTTCAAAGAAAAATTAAACAACATTTAACTAACAAAACCAGCTAGAACCAACGACACACTATGACTAGGGTAATGGCTTGACACATGAATCCTAGCTACTATCTCCCAATCAACATTACTATTGGGCAATGGACACGCTCAAACCTGTGCAACTAGGTTGAGTCGATGTCATGTGCCTGCAAACCTACACACAAGGCATATATAGAACATGCATATGTATATCAAAATAAAACACACTGTGAAGATAGAATCGTGGAATCATAGGGCGCTCGCAAGCGAGTGCTGCAATTCTATCCCCTTCACCAATACAATATCATAAGACTGGTGATTCTAACATCAATAATCAACTCATGTGCATTATAACAATATTATTTCAAATAACCACTATGCTAATTCAAAAAGAATTTCATAATGATAATCATCAAAATAATGTACCATCACATCATAATATAAAATTCATATCGCTCTAAAGTTAGCGATAAAAAGAAAAACAAAGCATCATAGTCTAAACATAAGAGCAAAACAGAGAGGTGTTACAAATTCAAAATTCAGAATTTTCCCAAGCTAATCCAATATAGATGATGAAAGATATCATTATAAATAATTATTTAGGTATAACAACCCATGTGATGAATACAACAATGATTATTTAAGGCTTAAAAATTGCCCAAAATATAAACTTTAATAGTTTACATTTAACTCTACCCATTATAAGAAAAAATACATACAATACTAGTACTAGCACTTGCACCAGGGGGGTGCAATGGTTACGCCGATAGAGATCTATATATAAGTAAGCATGGTATTGTAGTCTAGTTTTAAATATATAAACCAATGATTGTAAAAGCTACACAATTTTGATAATGCATATGTGCTTATAGCAATTTGAATGATACTTTCATAACAATTATAATTGTGTCAATTTTTTTATTCATGAATTCATTTGATTGTAATCAAAATGCATCTTTATATGGCCATATCACATTCCATATTATTCTCCATCTAGAATATTTTATTATCACCTTATTTAGATCATTACATAACATCAACACATACGTTTGGAGCTATAACTTAGATGTTCAATACTGATTATCCTTGCCTGCTTAATCACAGTTGAGGTGAGTAAATTTAGATGCTCATTTAATATTTTCTTCTTTGACTTATACAATCAACAAATAAGTTAGCAGAGTTGCATAATAAATGCATTGTTACTTTTATATAAAAAGGTACCAATTGTAAAAAAATTAAAAGTGGGTGTTAATAAGTAAGCATGGTATTGTAGTCTAGTTTGAAACATATATAATATTGATTGTAAAATATACAAAATCTTGGTAATGTGTATGTTCTTATAGAAAATTGAATGATACTTTCATAAAACTTAAAATTATGACAATTTTGTTTTCCATAAATCCATTTGGTTGTAATCAAAATGACTCTTTTTATGGACATATGACATTCCATATTCTTCTCCATCTAGAATATTTGATTATCACCCCATTTAGATTATTTCATAACATCAACACATACATTTGGAGCTATAACTCAGATGTTTTGTACTGATTATCCTTGCCCACTTGATCATAGTTGAGGTGAGAAAAGGTGGATGCACATTTAATACTTGCTTCATTGACATACAATCAATGAAGAAGTTAACAAAGTTACATAATAAATGCAAATTGTTACTTTTATATAAAAGGTACGAATCGTAGCAAAAATGAAGTGGGTGTTAATTAGTAAGCATGGTATTGTAGTCTAGTTTGAAATATATATAATATTGATTATAAAATGTCAAAATTTTGGTAATGCATATGTTCTTATAGAAAAATGAATGATACTTTCATAACAATTACAATTGTGGAAATTTTGTTGTCCATGAATCCATCTGGTTGTAATCAAAATGACTCTTCATATGGCCTTTCCCAAGTTTTTGTGGATTTGAGGTGGCCATGATTTTTTAGTGATAAAGATTCACTCAGAACCCTAGAATCATTGGTTGGATTCTGAAAGTAAAGCATACATAAATAAAACATACTCAAAGGGGAATTGAAATCATTAATTGAATCATGTAATACCCCTCAATTTTTCTCTTTTGTGCGAACAATGTTCTCCTTTGTTATGTTCTATTTTCTATTAGTACTTTGACTATGGTACTCGGTTACTATTTGATCGCTATCTGTAAAGCGATGTGAATGTTATATTTTGATGTGATGATATTTTATTCTAATGTTATCATTATGGCATGCATAAGATTAGCATAAGTGGATATTCAAATTAATGATGCTTTATTATTTTGATTATATTATTGATGTTAGATTTATCAGTTAGTTACACTGTATTGGTGAATGGGATGAAATTGCACCACTCGCTTTCAAGCGCCCTGCGATTCCACGATTTCCTCTTCATTGTGTGTTTTATTATGATATGTATGCATGTTCGATATACTCTTTGTTCACAGGTTTGAGCATGTCCATTACCCAACGACATTCGATTGGGAGATAGTAACTAAGTTTTTCGTGTCAAGTCATCCCCTTGGTCATAGCGCGTCATTAGTTTTTTGTCTGGTTTGATCTATTTAATATTGTTTAATTTTCCTTGATTTTATTTAAATTGCGAGTTATAAAAAGGGTAAATAAATGGCTTATGTAGTTAAGTTGTTGATTAAATTAATCTGACCATAATGTTAGAAATGTTATTTAATCTATTAATTAGTTTAATTTAATTAATAAAATAATTTAATCTTGGATTAGATTTATTTTATTGATTAATTAAATTAATGGTGTTGAATTGAATTAAGCTATGCATTTTGGAATTGATAGGAATTAAATCTGAAAATTGAAAATTGATTTCAAATTGTTTTTTTGAAAGTTTTCAATGCAAAAATGAAAATTGGAAATATTTTTTGTTTTCTATTTCTGAAAATTTATTAGGGTGGTTGATGAGATATTTTTTCATTTTTTCTTCTTATTATTTGGATTTTCATGAGTTTTTGGGGAGAGAGGATGAAACACTGAAAGGAAATAAGAAAAAAGAAGGAAGAATAGGATTTTGGTTTTGTGGGTTTTTTTGGATTGGATTTGGATAAACTTTGGGGAATTGTTGGAAAGAGTTGGAATCAAAGGAAAAACCAGTGCACCATTGGAAATCTTCTCAAGCTCTTGGAATACCAGGTTCATGTTATTTAAATTGTTTTTTGAATTTGAAAAGGTTCATGTTTTTGGACATGTTTGCAAAATCATTGTTTGGAAACTCAAATGATTTATGTTAAAAAATAAACCCATGTTCAAAGTTGTTTCAAAACTATGAAAAACTTTGTTTGGAAATGAAATTTCTCAAGAAAAAATTATGTTCTTGGCTGTAAATGATTATTTGCTCAATTTATTTTACAAATTCTTCATGGGGATGTTTAAATTTTTATATATATACTAATATATATCTATATACATATATATTGTTTATATATTTTAAATTTGGAGAGGGGGTTATGCTATTAAATTTTTAAAAAAAAACCCCTGTGGAGGTACGCGGATTTCAAGATCTGTAGTCATATTTCTTTTAAAATATATATATTAAAAAAAATAAAAATGAAATTGTTGGGGGCTGGGGGCTCAACCCACAGCCGCCCCCATGGGAGGCGTTGTGGGGAGTCATGCCCAACATGCCCCACATGGATGCCAGTGTACAGCCGCCCACCCATGGTGGTCGGTTGTGTTACACATAGTCGTGCCCACCATGGATGGGGTCGGCTGTGTAAGATGACACTGCCACCAAGGGACAGTTGTGTTAAACATAGCCGCCACCCGTAGGGGTGGGTTCGGTTGTGGTTAACATAGTTGTTCCCACAACCTTGGGGTTTGGCTGTGGTTAACACAACCACCCCAACCCTAAAACGTGCAGCTCGAGGAAAAGCACGCAGCCCAAAAACGTGGGTTGACTTATTTTTAAGTCGGTTCTTTTTATAAAAAAAATAAAAAATATATAATTAATATTTTAGATATTATATTTTGTAATATTAAAATATTTATTAATAATATTTTATGTTATATTTTATAATATTAAAGTATTAATATATATTAATAATATAAGATATATATAATATATGTATATATACACAATATGATGATATATATAATATGTGTATATATATGTATTATTTTATGTATATATATATATATAGTTGGGTTTTATTTTAATTTTAATATATGTATATATATCTTTAAATATATACATATATTAAAATATTGATTTAATGATGCTATGATTTAAATGTAATTGAGAAACTTAAAACGTTGTGATCATAGTCAAATTATTGTTTTTATTTTAAAAATAAATATAGTTGAAAGGACAAATATTGGATTTGTCAGTAATGTGTTTTATAGTGAGATTAATTGTTTTTATAATGATTTATTTTGCAAGGACAAAAAGTTATTTTAAAATGATATGTTCTGAATCGCATAAGTAATGTTTATTTTATTATTATTTAAAAGCGATTAGGGAATTCAAATATTGAGTTTAAATCTCATCTTTTGTTTTGAAGAGACGTTATTAAATCAATTTTGTTAAGGCAATAAATTACTAAATGATATTAAAGGAAGTGGATTTAGTAAATCCAAATTAGATTTAATTCTTGTTTAATTGCTTTTTGAAATATAAGTTTCTTTTGTTTCGCCTTGGGGGAATTGTTTAGAAACATTGATGAGTCTTCGAGATGGGGTTTTTAATTATGTGGGTTGTCGTATTACATTTGTCAACCTGTTGTGAATCCCTTGGGTAGTGCATGGTGCGTTGTCAGTAAATTACCCGGTTTCCTGAATGGGGATGATTTGTGCCTCCTTTGGAAGGAGTGGATTATGTGAATTTTTGCCTCCAATTTTTGGAGTGAGTTTCATTCTATGTTTCCTCCTAGAGATGGAGTGGTTGTAATATCTATTTTGTATGCACTTGGGTTCCCTTGGTATTTGTTTGAATGTGTGTTGTTAAGTAGAAGAGTGGCTTCCGTAGGGGCCAAAGCCCATAAGAGGTAATACTAGGTAACCTTCAGAGGTAGTTTAATCAAGTGATAATTAAAATAATGTATTTAGAAGATTAGGCAGTATTTCACACTAATCAAGATAATTTATAGCCTCGTGCTCATAGTTGCAAGTGCTTGTTTAGGATTGGGGTGAGTGGGAAGGCCTAGAATGGTAAGGTCATCTATTTGGTCTTTATCAAAAGTATTTGATCCTACATTAGTAAGTATGAGGGTCGGGGGTCGGTTGAGGCCACCAGGATATCCCATAGTGGGGGCCAGAGCCTATGAAGATCCGTAGTGGGTAACTCAGTATAAGTTGTGCAATTACACTTTGTCTAGGACAACGGTTGGTATTTGATTTTATGTGTATGATTTTCTTAACATACTCGATCTGTTTTATATCCGAAAGCAATGTGACCATGTTAGAGTTGTACTTGTGTTGTACATGTGATTGGTTGTGTTAGTTTGGTTCATTTATGTTCTAGCCTATGTCTAGAGGTAGTTGGTCTTGTCTATGAATCCTTGTTACTATCTCCTAGCATGGGGGGTGGGCCTTCGGGTACCACTTGGTTGGGTGGAATGTGCACCTTACTCCATTGGGTTTTATTCTTGTTCGTGTTGATGAGATTTACAGTTGGAGAGAGCTCATGGGATCCAGTTACTCTTTATGCTTATTTTCATTTCAGTTGATCCTATGATTTATTACCCCTCATTTGTTATCGAGTTGGAAAGTTTTAATTGTAATCATTCTTATTGAATTTACCTCATTCGTGGAATGAGAGATGTAACCTTATTGTTTAATTATTGTTAAAGGAAATCACATGGTATCTCTTATTCTTTGATGTAATTTATCTTGTATGGAATGTATGTGTTTCTCATTTATTAAGTAAATGAATGTTATGGATTCAATTCATGTTTTTTGTTGGGGTTTTAAATTAACCTCAGTCTCATAACCTTAGAGGTTGTTGGAAATGGTTAGTGAACTTGCATGTTAATTGTACTTAAACAAAATAAAAAATTAGCTTATTTGTGTAGTTAATTGCAACTTCCTCTAGGGTTGCATGGTGGGGCGTTACAAATCAAATTATTCACACTCTACCGATCATCTTGGGTGTGTGTGTAGTGAGTTCATTTGATGTTGAAAGTATTGAGAAACCATTGTTCCATCATGATAAGCTATGTAGTTATTCCAACTTCAAAAGTAGCATAGATATTGCCTCCCTTCTAGTCAAGCATCTATATCCCCAATGATATTATCATTGTTATTTCCATGAATATTGTTGTATGTCCAGCCAGGCATTTATAGCCTTGATAGAATTATTTGTATCTTCGTATAGTCAAAACATAGATATTATTTTCAGTTTATTTTATTATCTTTTCATTATTTTCATTTTTTATTTGTTATTTTGACTCATAAGCATTGAAGCTTATTATAAGTTTGGGAATTACAGTGGTTGCTGAAGCGAAATTTTAAATTTTTCACTTATCAGAATTTCCCAATGGCAACTATCACAACTTCAAGAAGATCGAAATTGTGTCTATAAATTATGACAATCAATTCATGCTCGTGAAATGATCCAAGTAATGATTTTATTTCGATTCAAGTAAGATTTTGATCTACATGATTCAATCCAAAAGAGACAACCTAAATTCTGAATTACCTCATAAACATTTATCACATAAATAAACTTGAACATTCAAGAAAAGTGTTGTTTGATTGTTATTTGAACAAATTCCCAATCAAAAAACAAAGAATCATCCCCTCCCAAAGAAAATTAAATCGTGAATATTTTGTCGTTGATGATTCCATGTGCTTGTATTAGAAATGTCCCCACAAGAAAAATTTTGGTTGCTATTGTAATTTTTACCTGCACAATTAATGAAGAAGTTAGCAAAGTTACATAATAAATGCATTGTTATTTTTATATAAAAGGTACAAATTGTAGGAAAAATGAAAGTGTGTTTGAAGGAGAGCAATTGGTAGCATATTTAATGCACTTGTTGTAGATATATACGAATATAAAGAAACCACCTATTAAACATGATTTTGTAAGGAAATTGGTTTTGTATTTATTTTTAGCAAGTGTATAATATGAAGATAGGTAAGGAAAAATGAGAAAACAAAATTTTATTTATTGAAGGGTGCAATTAATTATGTGTACTTGTACTCATTATAAAGAGAGAATTTGTAGTCACAACTCTTCCTTTTTTCTTGACAATTGCATACATGGATTATTTTTTATTATTGAATATAGATTGAATGAGAATGGTGGTTCTATTTGAAGGACCTATATTGATTTAACTCTAGATATAGCGGTAAAATTTAAGCCTTGTCTTTCTATTTTACCTATATTGATTATTGCTCTGTTCAGCGCCAGTCCTTGGGATTTATGTATGGTAATTTCCTACGCCATGGATATTGGTATTTTTCTATGATTACCTAAATATATTGGTGTTATAGGTACATTTTTGTGGGAATTTTGGTTCCAAGGTGGGCCACTGTATGTATAAAATTGTACTACTACATACAAAGGTAAATTTGGTGGTTTAGAGCCAACTCCATAGACAATATCTAGTACATCTCCAAGAGACCCATTAACAAGCCATGTTTGAATCCATAGGTTTGTAATTAACATGATGCATTGGCCTCTACATAGTAAGAGATCTTATGGAAGTTGGTCAACATAATTTTCCATGTTTGAGTTTGTGTTTATTTTTACCACAATGCTAAGTGCAATATGAAGATTTAGTTGCCTACAAGGATTATGACTTTGACCTAGACTGTAGATTTTATTTAAACTTTTAGGTTTTTATTGAAATGATAATATGATATTCCAAATTATCTTTATTTTTAGATTGAGTAATATTTAATATTTTTTTGATGAAATCTTCTTTTTTAACCTGAAATACAAGTAATGAAAAATAAAGGTGGCGAGGAAGTCAATTATGAGTAGTGAGTAGAGAGTTCAATTTTAGAGTGACAGTTCCATTTCCCATTAATTTTTTGTATATAGAAAATTAAACGAGAATTTAACAAATTATTCTAGGAGTTTGTTAAATAAATTTTTAAATTGATTTTTTTTTCTATTGGTTTATTAGGGAAAAGGATGGAACATTGTAGTTCAATCAAAGTGAATTTCTAAGACATGAATAGAAAAATCAATAAAACTCAAAGCTCTAGGAAAATATTGCTCACATCCATTAATTTTAAAAATTCAAATGCATCTCAATATTGTTTGAGTTAAGTTTTCATAGCTTTGAGCTATTTATAGAGATATATGAGAAATAAAAAAATTCCTTTTGCTAAACATGATGAGGAAGAGACACAAACCGATCTATCTCTAGACATATTTGATGCCTTATAAGATTCAAGAATACTTAGTTATCATTCAATATAGAAAACACACTTCAAGACTATTTTCTTTTGTTTCTAGCTAGAACCCCTCTGCTTCATACCTTTCTCTTATATTCCCAATCCATTATGCAAGTTAGTTAACATTGAGGGTTATAAGCATTTATGGATTGGGATTTTGAGTGAAAGTTATTCTTATTACTTGCATAAATTGTTTCAATGTGTTGACATTCTCATTCTTATAGATAGTGACGAATATTGCATAGCTAGAGATTTTTTTAGTTGAAGGTTTACTTTTTTTGTAGAAGCAAAGATAAAGTGACATTTTACCATTTTTCTAATGAAGGGTCATCACATAGTTTTGACAATCCATTTCTCTTTTTTTGGTGGAGGTGTTACAAATGTTTAGTAGTGGCTATAACAATTTATTTATTTATTTATTTTTAACTAAACTATTTTGTATACTACATAGCACCCCTCCAATTTGCTTATGTTTTTAGATAGTGTTTTTATTTTGATAGACTATGATAATATTATGTTATTTGATCGATGACATTATAGCGATGATGGTTTTTATATTGAGATGCGATGGTACACTATATTGATGATTACTGATTATCACATGCTCTCTGGCTAGCACAGTTGATTATGTGAGTTGGTATTGATATATGTTCATATGTAGTTATTTGATGTTTTAGTTTCATCATTTTTGATGTGACATTGTATTGGTGAAGGGAATGAGATTGCATCATTCATTTGCAAGTGCCCTATGATTCCATGATTTTCTCTTCACGATGTGATTGTTCATGATCTATATACATGTGTGACATATATTTTGATTGTAGGGTTGCAGGTATAGGACATCAACTCCACCTAGATTCATAGGTTTGAGTGTGTCCATTTCCCAATGGAATAGTTGTTTAGGAGGTAGTAACATGATTTCCTTGTCAATCCACAACCCTAGTCATAGTGTGTCGTCAGTTCTTGTTTTGGTCATGCTTTGTTATCATGTTGTCCCCGTATGCTTTGTTGTTTAATTATTTTGCAAGGTATGCTCTATAGGAAATTAATGTTAATTAATGTTTATAATGTTTTAAGTTGATTATTTATTTAATCATGATTAATATTGTTAGAAGGTTTAAATTTGATTTAATTAATTAGATTTAATTTATTTTGTAAAGTAATTTAATTATTTAAAGATTACATTTATTTTATATAGTGATTAAAATTAATTAGATTAAATTTGATATTAACATTGTTAGATTATAAAAGTTTTATTTAATTAATTATTTAAATTAATTAAATAAAGTTGTGAATTTAATTGAATGGATAATTAAAATTAATATTTGATTTTAAATTATTAAATAAACAAATATCTTATAAAATATCTTAGAGGAAATACCTTGGGATTTGATTTGGTAAGATATTTTGGGATTGTGACATGAGTTAGAAAATTGAAATTTGGTGTTGGGAAATAATTCATGGAGAGAATAATTGCATTAATTGAAAGAGCTTGGGAAATAGGCTATTTCACGAGAATGAAAATGGTATTTTGGGGTTGTTAAAAATTGGAAGAAGTTCTTGGGATATTGGCTCTGGTTTTTTTTTCAACTTTTTGGAAAAGAGGATTATTTTGGAATTTGAAGGTGAGGATCTACTTCAAACTTCAATTATTCAAGCATATGAAATAGGTTCTTTGTTGTTCTTTTTATTTAAATTCAAATTGGAAAAGATTTCTTGTATAATGAATAAAATTTTATTTGTTTTAAAGCTTCAATATGTTTTGAAAATTGGAAAGATTGTCGTGAAAACTTTAGAGTCTCAGATTAAACTTCTTGTATTCTTTTGAAAAGATGAATTGTTTGAAAAAAATAGAATTCCTAGAATGATTATTTAGAAAATTGGGAAAACCTCTTTAGGAATTGATTTCAATCTTCTTTCTAAAATTTGTAGAAAACCTCTGATTGTATTTGAAAAGATCTTCCGATTGAAGATTATTGTTTTTTTTCCCAATTAGAATTATTTGACTTGGGAAATTAAAAACCTCTCATAAATGTGTGAATATTTTCCTGTAGATTTTTTTTGTAAAAATTGCTCATCTGGAACAATCAATTTGATATATTTATATATATGGGTATGTGCATGATCATGATGGGCCAAAAAGTGGCGATATATAAGTGATATGATGGGCCATGTGGCTGACGAATTGTTTTACCCAAATTTGATGAAATGAAAAAGGTTTTTAAAGGAGATTCTCAGCTTACCACCAATATAAATTATGCTTTACTTTGAATTTAATAAATAATTATTATTCATTTTTTATTTGAATTATGATTAAAGTTCTTATTGATAGGCTGATTGAAAAAAATCTATATCTTTCAAATGATGTCACATTCTATGCTTTTCATACTATAGGATTAAAAAAAAATTTGAATTTCATGAAGTTTTTACCAAGTTAAGGTGGTCAGACATATGAATTTCTATATTTTTTAAAAGTCGTAATAAAAAAATCATAATTAATTATATACTTGGAAAAAAATTACAAAAAAATATGCATCACATCAGGACATGAGTCATCTACTTATATCTAAAATATTGTAAAAAAATTTATCATTTTATTATGGTTAGGGTGGTTAGACAGACACCTACTTCTTATTTTTTCCCTGAAATTTAAGTACTACTGCATCGAAATTTCAAATTTTCACCAAATAGATTTTTATTTTTTCAAATAAACCTAGCAGTTTAGAACTAAATTCAATTTTCTACAAATTCTATTCTTACATATTTTTGAAATAATATAAATAAATTATTCAAATTTTTATGTCAAGTTGCCTAACTCTGATTTTCTGAATTTTTATTGCCACTTAAAGGTCTGGTTTTTCCATGATGATCTTGCACATATATATATATATATATATATATATATATATATATATATATATATATATATATATATATGCATATTTATATTTTATTGGGTTCCTTTCAAAATTTATTGTAAATAAAACCAAATAGAAGTTTGTACACTAATTATATGAAATCACAAGTTTTATAAAAATAAAACTTATAATTTTAAATTTGTTTGGGGTTGAGGGTTACCCCGCAGCCTCGCCCATAGGGGAGGCGAGCTATGAGTTCAGTGCCCAACACTACCTTCACAAGCCGCACGCCCCACATGGGAGCCAGTTGTGTGAACACAACCAGGTGCAACCAATATTGATGGAAATTTAAAATTTCGCCTGCCCTTAGTATTTCGATTTTGGGTTTTTGATTAGGGTTTTAATATATATAAAATATTATATATGCATATACATATATGCATAAATATATATATGTAGATATATATTTATATGTATATATTTATGTATATATATATTTAATATTTGATTTGGAAAAATTGTAATTAAGTTTTAAATATTTAAATAATATATATATATATATATATATATGAATTTTATTATAGGTGCATGCAAATGCACAAATTAGATGTTTTTGAAATGAATTGATTTAAAAAAGGAAATTGTTTTTTATATAGATGTAATTGGGAAATTGAATTAAATAATTAGATTTAATTTCTTAATTGACTTTAAATGATATTGTATTAAGCTAGATTATTTTGAGCAATGTATTATGGTTTTTCTTGGAATGGAAATTAGATAAAGGAAATCATAATGATAGTTTTATTACTTGCTTGAATTGCTTATTTGATTATGATGTATTTTGTCCATGTAAGTTGGGGAATCTGTTAGTTGTGAATGTAAGCCTTCCAGATGTTGTAATATTATGTGGGAGTTGTTGTGTTGTTTGGTTCAACTCTTTATTTTCCTTGGGTAGTGCACCTAGTTGTGATCCAGTTTAAACACCCAGTTACTATGAGCAAGACGTGTTACGTCTTGTATTATGGTTGGGATTTAGTATTCAATTTTTTTGCACTTTGTTTACCCTTGGTTTATGGATTAGATCCATGTGTTGTCAGTAGGGGAGTGGCTCTCAATGGGGGTTGTTGCACAAAGTGGTGCCAGGATAACTCATGTGAGAGTTAGATAATTTAGTGGAAATTAAATAAAAGTATTATGGGAAAGGGTAGTCTAAAACACATAACTTGTTAACTATGCTTCACTCATTGGCTCAAGGGATCATTTAGACTTGAGATGAGATGAGAAGGCCTAGAATTGCAAGGTCATTATCTTGTCCCTTTGAAAGATATTTGACTCTGCATCAGTTTTCATGTGGGGTCGGGGGTCTTGGGAGGCTACTAGGATAACCCAAGATGGGGGTCGGGGCCTAGGAAGATCTGTCAAGATAACCCATGCAACTTTGTGATGAAACTCCTCCTATGATAATAATTTTTATTGTTCAATTAATGTACTTGATTCTTTTACTCTGGACACAATGTAACCTTTATGTATTATATTGTACTTGTATAGTTTATTCTTGTGGTTTCTTGTGTCTTGAGATTTCTGGTTATACCTAGGAATACCTTTTACTATCTCATAGCATGGGGAGTGGGCCTTCAGGTACCACTTGGTTGGGTGGAACATGCACCTTACACTGTTGGGTTTCCACTTCATGTTCGTGATGGTGGGATCTTCAGGATTGGAGAGCTCGCATGTTCCTATTCCTTTGTACCATCTCTTATGTTCTATTGGATCAATTGGATGCTTATGTATATGTGCTACTCCTCATTTGTATTCAAGGAGAATCATTGTAATTTTAATATTATTTGTATGATCTACCTCATTTTGGAAATGAGTCTTGCAACTGCTATATTGAATGAATACAATCTTTGAATGGTTTTAATATGCACTTTGTAATATTATGAAATGAGTTTAATGTTATAGGATCTATGTTCTTTATTTATTGAGTATAATTTATATGCTATGGATTATTTTAGTTTTTTATGTTATGGGATTCAAATGTAAGCGTTCTTGTGTACCTTAGAGGATGTATGCATTAAGTGTAGTTCACTTTACTTATTGTTAATTGCACTTTGAAAAAAAAATTGTTACGCTTCCATTGTTTTTACGTCATCCTCTAGAGTTACATGGCAAGGTGTTACACATGGTATCAGAGCCCAAGTTTAAACACTAGGCTCTCTGGGATAATTTTGAGCCCATTAAGTTGTTAGTGTTGTAGGATTTAAGTTTGTGTTACCTTGGTATGTCTATGTATGATCATGCCACCTGGTGAGGTTGTGGTAGAGGACATGGTCAAGGCTGAGGAGGCAGCCACAAATCTAGTCAACAAGACTCACCTCTGCATGTTCCCCATGACTCAAATCGTGAGGAACAACAGGCTTCCTAGAATGCTCTAGGATGCGATGACCAAAATCAGGATCCACCAGGGATCGAGGGTGCTCAGTTGTGTCGATTGTTAGAGGGGACTCTTGCTTTCCTTGGATTGAGGAAGGATAGAGATCAGATAGATATTGGTGAGGGAGAGAGATCCCCTCAACAGAGAGAGGTTCCAACATAGCAGGAGGTGGTCAAAACCACTCATATGAGAGACCTACATAGAGCTCATCCTCCCACTTTTGATGGTTCTGATAGTGGACTAGAGGATGAGATATGGTTTATGTGATATCATGCACTTGTGAGAATTTGCATCTACCTAGTGGAGATTGGAGGAGAAAAAGCTCTGTATTGACATTAATTCAGTTTCTTGGGATATGTTCATCAAGAGATTTAGAGCCAAATTCCTATGTGACCATTGGTGATAGTGCCTTTAGATGAGTTTCATGCTCTGTGACATATGGCCATATCAGTAGAGCTATATGAGTGTAGATTCTATGAGCTCAAATACTATGCTTGTATCGGTGACGATGAGGGCATGCTAGTTCAACACTTCATTAGGGGCTTAAATGCCTGAATTAGTGGTGGTGTTCTGGTATTTGAACCCAAGACCATGGAGATAGTAGTAGAGAATGCCAAACTGGTGGAGGATAATTTAGTGATGGTGTTGGGTGGAAATACTGGAGTACAGATAGGTAGTGCTTCAACTGCAAGACCTAGTGCACATAGTGGCCAAGCTCAGGGAGTTGGACCACCTAGGACATAATAGGTGCTTGCACAAAGTGGTCAACATCATAATTCATAGGGGAAACAAAAGAATTTGCAGCCTAGACATGGTGATAGATATCAGTTAGGAGGTGACAGAAACTGGAGGTGGGTCAAACACTCCAATTATGAGCAAGTGACATAGAGTACATAGTCTACCTATAATAGGGGTAGTGTTCAAAAGTCGAGTGCGCCTCCTGAAGGTAGAGGGTTCGATAGGGTTATAGGATGTTTTTCTTGTGGCCAACTAGGTCACATAGTGTGATAGTGTCCCAATAAGGGAAAAACAGGTTATACTCAGAGGCTAGCGGTGTCAGAGTCGACTGTTGGAGATGTGGGTAGAGGTCATCGGGTATTTTCTGTGGTTGAAAACCACCATGTTGACCATCAGAGCATAGTGGTAGAGACTTTGGGTATGTTATAGGGTAACAAGGTTATGATATTTTTGATTTAGGAGCATCAAATTCATTTATTTCATCATTTGTCATAGCGCATTGTTGACTGAGGGTAGTTAGGGAGGACATTAGGTGGTAGGTCAAATTGGCCTTCGGTGCTAAAGTTGCAGTGCATTCCCTAGCACATGATTGTAGATTGGAGATTGGATCATTTCACACTATAGTAGACCTTTTCATTATACCATTGGGTTCATATGACATCATCTTAGGGATGGATTGGTTAGAGGCTCACAGAGTCATTATTGACTATCAATGCAAGTTGAATCGATGCATTGATGTATTTGGTAGGGAGGTCCAAATAGTGGGAGTTCAGAGACCCATATCATTGAGGATGATCTTGGCTATGCAGCTTAGGGGATATGTATGTCAGGGTTGTTAGTTGTTTGTAGTGACAATAGATGACTTGGAGTTGGGAGATAGTGAGAAGATTTCACTTGATAGCCACCCCATACTTCAACAATATGAAGATGTATTTCCCAGTGAGATTCCAATGATGCCACCTCAGCATGACATTAATTTTAAGATTGATCTTATACCTGGATCCAAGAATATTTCATGAGCCTTGTACCGTATGACTACACAGGAGCTTAAGGAGCTTTACTTACAGATGGAGGAGTTTATAGTGAAGGGTTTCATCCACCCTAGTGTTTCACCTTGGGGAGCACCAGTAATTTTTATGAAGAAGAAGGATGGATCTCTATGTTTGTGCATAGATTATTGTTTGCTAAATAAAGTGACAATCAAGAACCGATATCCCTTACCTAGGATTGATGATTTGTTTGATCAGATCAAGGGTGCTACAGTCTTTTCAAAAATTGATCTTAAGTCAGGGTACCATCAACTACACATATTTGATTATGACATTCATAAGATGGCATTTCACACTCATTATGATCACTATGAGTTTATAGTGGTACCATTTGGGTTGACGAATGTGCCATCTATATTCATGAGCTTGATGAATGGAGTCTTTCACACATATCTTGATATATTTGTACTAGTATTCCTTGATGACATATTGATCTATTCCAAGACAGTAGAGGAGCATGAGGAGCATCTGAGGTAAGTTTGGTAGTGTTTGAGAGATAATCAGTTGTACACTAACCTACCCAAATGTGGGTTCTTTCAGACCAAGGTTAAGTACCTTGGACATGTGATATCAGGAGAGGGTATTTAAGTGGATCCTATGAAGATCCAAGTGATCATTGATTGGATTGCGCCCACTAATGTGGTAGAGATACATAGTTTCATGGGATTAGCAAGTTATTACAAATGCTTTGTTTAGGTTTTCTCAAGAATAGGACATCCTATCACTTCTCTTTAGAGCAAAGGGAAGAGATTTTTCTGGTCAGAGCATTGTGAGGCAACATTTTAGACTCTGAAGGAGAGGTTGACCAATGCAACAATTCTTGTGACACCTGATCCTACTGCAGATTTGGTTGTTTGTACAGATGCATCTTTAGAGGGATTAGGAGCAATCTTGATGCAGGATGGTGGATTTATTGTGTATGAGTCTCACAAACTCAAGGATCATGAGTTGAATTACCCCACACACGATCTTGAGTTAGCAGCAGTAGTAAACACTTTGACGAGGTGGAGACATTTCCTATTGGGGCACAAATTTTAGTTGCATAGTGACCATCAAATCCTACATTACATCTTCACACAACCCAATCTTAATGCTAGGTAGAGGCAATGGATGGATTTCCTTTGCGAGTATGACTTTGAGGTGAAGTTCATCTAGGAGAAGGTGAATATAGTTGTTGACACTCTTAGCAGACGAAGACATGAGTTGTCAGAGGTGACTCTTGGTGTGGATTTGAGCCTTTCTACACTTTCTACAGACAACTGGTATTAGGAGGTGAGAACAGAGATAGAGACAGGCAAGACTCTTGAGGGAAGATTCTCAGGTTATTCTCTAGATTTAGATGGTTTGTTGAGACACATGGGATGCATTTATGTTCCATATTCTAGAGATCTTTGTACCTTGGTTATGATAGAGGTACATCGGGCACCCTATTCAGCTCATCCTAGAGTGAAGAAGATGCATGCCGATTTGTGAAAACTATACTTCTAGGCAGGTATGAAGTGAGATATCACTGAACTTGTGTCGAGGTGTTTGGAGTTTCAGCAAGTGAAGGCTGAACACCAACATCCGATAGGACTTCTGCAACCACATTTGGTGCCAGAATGGAAATGAGATATAATCTCGTTGGATTTCATTGTTAGGTTACCCAACTCTTCGCAATGACACGATGCCATTATGGTGACGATGGATATGTTGACAAAGGTAGCACACTTCTCATCTATTCGTTCATCCTATAATGCTTTGTCCATTGCTAGAGTGTTCATGGGAGATATTGTTAGGTTGCATGGTATTCCTCATCGAATCATTTCTGACAGGGATCTTGTGTTCACCTCAACTCTTTGGACATCACTGTAGCATACCATGGGGATGCAGTTGAATTTTAGTTTAGCATATCACCCTGAGTCATATGGATAGACCAAGAGGGTCAACCAGATCCTCAAGGATATGTTATGCATGTATGTGATGGACTAGTATACACGATGGGAGGACTATCTCCATTTAGTGGAGTTTGCGTACAATAACAGCTATCAAAGATCGGTTGGTATGCCTCCTTTCAATGCATTGTATGGACGACCGTGTCAGACTCCTTTGAGTTGGGACCAATATGAGGATAGAGTTCTATTGGGTCCTGAGATGCTTCAGAACATGGAGCAGTAGGTGATCCGAATCAAGGAACATTTGGTTGTTGCACATGATAGGCATAAAAAGTATGTTGATGTGCATCGGGTGGACCATTAGGTTGCAGTAGGTGACCAAGTATTTTTGCGAGTGCATTCGTGAAAGAGTCCAATCCAATATAGAAATGGCTCTAAGCTCTCACCTCACTTTGTTGGGCCATTCGAGATTCTTTAGAAGATTAGACCAATAGCTTATTATCTTGCTTTATCGCCCAGTCTCTCGTGCATACATGACGTATTCCATGTTTCAGTACTCAGGTATTACCACCCTGATATATATCACATCCTTGATTGGAATACCTTACAGGTAGAAGATGGGTAGCTGGCTTTGGAGCCCATGGTCGTCACGCAACATAGGATACTCGCCCTTAGGGGTCGAGATATTGAGCAAGTTAGGGTCCAGTGGGATTCGAGAGATGATACATCAGCTACTTGGGAGGATGCAACTAGGATGAGAGAGCTCTATCCCTATTTGTTCGTAGGCTTCCAGGAGTAAGCCCAATCTTAGGGGGAGAATGTAGCATCCCTCTGATTTGCTTATGTTTTCAGACAGTTCTTTTATTTTGATAGACTATTATACTATGATGTTGTTATTTGATTGTTGACATTATAGCGATGATGGTTTTTATATTGAGATGTGATGGTACACTATATTGATGATTACTGATTATGACATGCTCTCTAATTAGCATAGTTGATTATGTGAGTTGGTATTGATATATGTTCATCTGTACTTATTTGATGTTTTAGTTTCATCATTTTTGATGTGACACTGTATTGGTGAAGGGAACGAGATTGCATCACTCACTTGCGAGCACCCTAATATTTTGTGATTTTATCTTCATGGTGTGATTTTTCATGATCTATATACATGTGCAACATATGTTTTGATTACAGGGTTGTAGGTTCAAGACATCGAATCCACTTGGATTCACAGGTTTGAGCGTGTCCATTGCCCAACTGAATAGTTGATTGGGAGGTAGTAATAGGATTTCCTTGTCAAACCACAAACCTAGTCATAGTGTGTCGTCAGTTCTTATTTTGGTCAATCTTTTTTATCATGTTGTCCCTATATGCTTTGTCGTTTAATTATTTTGCAAGGTATGCTCTATAGGAAATTAATGTTAATTAATGTTTATAATTTTTTAAGCTGATTATTTATTTAATCATGATTAATATTGTTAAAAGGTTTAAATTTGATTTAATTAATTAGATTTAATTTATTTTGTAAAATAATTTAATTATTTGAGTAAATTTATTTTATATAGTGATTAAAATTAATTAGATTGAATTTGATATTAAAATTGTTAGATTATAAAAGTTTTATTTAATTAATTATTTAAATTAATTAAATAAAGTTGTGAATTTAATTGAATGGATAATTAAAATTAATATTTGATTTTAAATTATTAAATAAAAAAATATCTTATAAAATATCTTAGAGGAGATATCTTGGGATTTGATTTGGTAAGATATTTTGGGATTGTGACATGAGTTAGAAAATTGAAATCTGGTGTTGGGAAATAATTCATGGAGAGAATAATTGCATTAACTGAAAGAGGGAACAGAGCTATTTCACGAGAATGAAAATGGTATTTTGGGGTTGTTGAAAATTGGAAGAAGTTTTCGTGATATTGGCTTTGGTTTTATTTTCAACTTTATGGAAAAGAGGATTATTTTGGAAGAGACTTTGATAATTTTAGAATCTGAAGGTGAGGCTCTACTTCAAACTTCAATTCTTTAAGCATCTGAAACATGTTCTTTATTGTTTTTCGTATTTAAATTCAAATTGGAAAAGATTCTTTGTATAATGAAGAAAAATTTATTTGTTTTAAAGCTTCAATATGTTTTGAAAATTGGAAAGATTTCCGTGAAAGCTTTAGAGCCTTAGATTAAAATTCTTGTATTCCTTCGAAAAGATGAATTCTTTTAAAATAATAGAATTCTCAAAATGATTATTTAGAAAATTGGGAAAACCTCTGTAGGAATTGATTTCAATCTTTTGTTAAAATTTGTAGAAAACCTCTGATTATATTTGAAAAGATCTTCCTGTAGAAGAATTTTTTTTTCCCAATTAGAATTATTTGGTTTGGGAAATTAAAAACCTCTGGTAAATTTTTGAATATTTTCATGTTGATTTTTTTTATAAAAATTGCTCATCTAGAACAAAAAATTTGATATATTTATGTATATATATTGATATAGACATATATACATATCTATAAATCTATGCATATTTATATTTTATTAAGTTTAGGACTGTCAAAATTTATTGTAAATTAAATCGGATAGAAGTTCGTACGATGAGTATATGAAATCATAGGTTTTATAAAAAGAAAATTTATAAGTTTAAATTTATTTGGGGCTAGGGGCTACCCCGCAACCGCCCCCATAGGGGAGGCGGGTTGTGAAGGCAATGCCCAACGCTACCTTCACAGGTTGCGCCCCCCACATGGGAGCCAATAGTGTGAACACAACCAGGTGCAACAAATATTGATGACAGTTTAAACTTTCGTCCACCCTCAGTATTTCGATTTCGGGTTTTCGATTTGGGTTATACTATATATAAAATATTATATATGCATATACATATATGCATAAATATATATATGTAGATATATATATTTATATGTATATATTTATGTATATATATGTATATATATTTAAATATATATATATATTTAATATTTGATTTGGAAAAATTGTAGTTAAATTTTAAATATTTAAATAATATATGTATTGTATATATATACTTATTGTAGTGACCCTTCCGTCGTCATGTTTATTTTAGCTATGTTGTTATTTGGTAGTTGACTAGACTATGAGATTATGTTGTGCAATGTTTATGTCATGACTTATATGATAGTTTGTGAAACTCTTATGATGATACACTATATTATTTGATGCGATGATTACTTTCTTTTGATGACGTTATGGTGTTTATCTATGATGCTTTGTTTTGCGTATTATCATGATATGATTAGTTAGATGTTATGTTAGTCGGTGAAGAAGATGACTTAGCAGTACTCCGCTATGAGTGCCCTGCTACATTGCAATTCTTCTTCACGGTGTGCTTTCAGATATATATTCATGTTGGACTAATCTTGTAGTGTACACAGCTTGCAGGTACAGGCATCGACTCCATCTACTTGTCAGGTCTGAGCGTGCCATGACCCAATGGAAATAACGATGGGAGATAGACTTGTCCTATTTCCTTAGCCTTCATTCTAAAAAGAACGAATGTTCGTTGTCACCTGGTTGTCTTGTCGTTTGTTCGTCTTATGTTGGTTGTCATTCGTCCTTATTGGATTTGCAATGATTATGTCATGTTGATTTGATTTATCATAATGTTTTGCTAGCATTGATTAAATGGATTGATGTATTTAATTTAATTATATAAGATATTTTTATTTCATTGAATGTTTAATTAAAATAATAGATTATCTTGTTTATAATGCAATGAATTGAAGATTGAGTTTATTATTCAAAATTAGTTTTTGAAAATTCAACTTGAGTTCTGATCTAAAGTTAAATGTTGTGCTTAAACTGATGTATTTTTGAGAAATGCATGCGTTGCATGTGGAAAGCTAATTTTGAAGCTAGAAGATTGTGGATTTCTTTATAAGGTAAAAATAATGCTGGAAAACACAGCAGGTTTTCGAACAAAAAATTTTCTGTGAATTTAAGAAAAGAGATAGTATTGGTTTTGATGGTGACTTTTTCTTCAATGGTTTTGGAATTTTCAAATTGAAAAAAGGATCTGCTGGGTTGAATAAATTGTGTGTGTTGTTCGTGGAGAGAATAAGCATTATACGTTGTGGTTTTTGTGGAATTTGTCTTCATTAGTTCGAGATCCGGTACTAGGTTCTTTTTTAGTATTGTTCAATATCATTTCTATGTTCTATGTTCGATTTAAATGTTGAAATCTTCTATTCATGCCTATAAATGCAAAACGAAAAGAAAACATCATAAACTTGTTAGTTGAGATTTTGGAAACCAAAACTGTAGATTAAATGTCTAGAGATAATACTGAAGCGTTGGGTATTTCTTGTTGCTTCACCATTTATATTCTTCTATCACCATTGAAAATCTATTTCTGAAAATTCAATCTTGTCATTCTGCTTAGATTTCCTTTGTAATCCTTTATCCTTCCGAACATTGATTTAGCCGATGTGTAATGAACTGGAATTTGGACATGCATGCAGATTGCATGTAGTTCATTTCTTTTTTTTCTGATCTCACCCCTGCGAATATTCACCCTGAATTTCTCTCTCAGCCTCGCCTTTAGGGATGTGAGTATCCTTTGTCTGATGATTAGCATCTCCTCTGATGGAATTTTAAAAGATTCCTTAGAATTTTAAACTCTATAGGTGTCAGCATAGTTAATATTTTGATTAAGTACTATACCCCTCTCTCTATCTGTGTCAAGGTTATATTTTTGAATCTATCCCTGTACGTGTATGTCTTTGCTGTGGTATAACTTATTTCTCTTTTGTGGTTCCCTGTGAGTATGAGTTTCTTAGATTGGGGCGCAGTCTTCTTTCCACCATATATGTTGTTGATGGAATTTTAGCATTGAGGGTCAACCCTGCATATTTTTACCTTTGCTGTTGTTACAGAATTAAATCTCCTTCTTGTCTTGCCGCGGCTATCTCCTCAGCTCCTTTGTTTTATCCTTTGTAATGGTATCGTGGTAATGGAGAGACCATCGTTGCTGCTTGTTTCTTCTTTGAAACTAACCTTTGGCTACATCTGTGGGATTCCCCTATATTGACCTTGTGATTGAAGCTTCATGGATGTAGCGTGCTAAGTCGGCTGGTCTTGATTTTCTTTTCTTCTTAGTGATCTTCTTTCCTGATCTAGGGTATTAGCTTCACAGTGGTAGCGTGTTAGGACATATTGTCTTGAGATCTTTGCTTCTCTGTTTTGAACCTGTTTTATCAGTTTTCTCCTATCCGAGTTTGTGTGAAGGTGGCGTATATGGTTACCAACCAAACCCTCGGTTGAGTCATGATATTCTGTAGATATTCTTACCTTTTGATTCTTGTCTTATTCTGTTGCCTTCAGTTATAGCTTATTTAACCTGCGTGTGGATGCCTGACCGAAAGTTGTGTTGATATCATGCTTCATAGAAATATAAAGGATTAACATCGAATGCATGTCACAGAAGTTTAGTGTGGAAACTTAGTGTTATCTTCAAATGCATGGCACTGTAGTTTAGTTGGAAACTCTAGTGTTAACATCAGATCCATGGAACTATTGTTCCTAATGGAGTCTTTAGTTTGTTACTGGAACTGTAGTTCATTAGGAAACTCTAAGTTGCTAACCATGATTACATAGTAGTATGTTTCATAGTGAATGCGATTTATTAGATATCATTTGGGTATTTATAATTGTTTCTATTTTTTTTTATTCTTGATTATTGTTTAATCCTATCTATGATACTTAGATTATATTGGAAATTATTTGTTGACTACTATTTAAGTATAAAAGTAAATAACTTAACTAAAATTATTGTTAATTTAAGTAATGAATAAGGGAAAACATTATGTTATTTTATTATTCGTATTGTAGTATTGTATTGTAGTATTATGTTTTTGGTAGGGTTATTTCTCGTTATAACTATATGCTTTTAGGATAGGTTAGTAATGATTTTGTTAATGAATGGGAAGTTTGGTTTCTTTGATGAACTTGTTTAGAGGGATTAATGCTTGATTGTTGGTTATAAATTTTGTTACCCCGAGGTCTTTGAAGTCTTCTTATAAGTTTGAGTTTTGATGCTTTATTATTATCCTCAGTGAAATATTTTGAATTTTTGTACGTGTAAATGTGAACCACACACGTCTTATCTTATGGTACTCCCTAGCTCTTGATTGTTGAGTCTTTTATACTTATGTCACGTTTGAGGTGTCTTTGTTGCTATTTCTTTTGTGGAGTAGAACCTTAGGAGGAGTTGCTTACGTTAGGGGCCAGACCCGGAAGAGGTTGTAGGGGTAACCTAATAAAAGTTTATAAATAAGTGATAACTAAAATTTATAGTAGGGGTTTGGGTAGTGTAATAACCTTTGCAAGATAATTTATACCTCAACTTGGCTTATAACGCTCACTTAGGTTAAAGCATTTTGAGAAGGCCTGGAATGGAAAATCGAACACTTTGTCTTCTTGAGAAGTGCTTCGAGACCACACTGTACGTATAGGGGCTGGGAGTTGTTAGAGGTTGCTAGGGTAACTCCTGTAGAGGACCGGTAACCTAGGAAGGCTACCCAGGGTAACTTATTCAGTACGTGTGATGACACTCTTATCCTAGTGCACCTTGTGAACTCTATGTTATGAGTCATGTATGGAGTTTTATGTAGTGATTTCTTTATGGAGTTATGTTATGCAAATTTATTATTCCAGTATTGTCATTATTATTTGGTTCTTAGTCATCTTGTGAGTCAACCCTGTTACTATGTTGTTGTCTTGTGAGTTTTGTTTGACATGAGGATTCGTTCTATCTCTTAGCATGGGGGTTGGGCTTTTGAGCACCACATGCTAGGGAGGAACGTTCCACTACTCCATTGGGTCCCCATCTAGTGGTTTGTTATGATAGGTTTTCTTGGCTGGATCCAGATAGTGCATCGGATTATGGGGTTGAGTTCCTTTGGAAAATTTGTGGCATGGACCTTATTCTTCACCTCATTTCATTCTTCTTTGTATCGCACTTTTTATGTTCTTGGGTTACCTTGTATTTATATTGTTTCAACTTGAGATTTGATATACTCTCGAATGTTGTACATAACTCTTTTATTATTATATTGAGCATGAGTTCCTTTGGTTTACTTATGGTTATATTATTTTAATGTATTGATGTTATCCATAGTAGCGTTGTCATGGAATCCTGGAACGTTTATGAATGATGTTGTTGCATGTTATCTTTTGTTTAAAAAATAAATATTCTATTGTTTATGTGATTGTCATAACGTTTTCCGGGTTCCACGGCGGGGCTTTACACTTCTATATATATATATATATATATATAATTATGTATTTATTCAAATATATATATATTAAAATGAATTTTATTATAGGTGCATGTAAATGCATGAATTTGATGGTTTTGAAATGAAATGATTTAAAAAGGGAAATTGATTTTTATGTATATGTAATTGGGAAATTGAATTAAATTATTAGATTTAATTTCTTAATTGACTTTAAATGAAATTGTATTAATCTAGATTATTTTGAGCAATGTATGATGGTTTTTCTTGGAATGAAAATTAGATAAAGGATATCATAATAATAGTTTTAATACTTGCTTGAATTTCTTATTTAATTATGATGTCTTTTGTCCACGTATGTTGGGGAATCTATTAGTTGTGAATGTAAGCCTTCCAAATCTTGTAATATTATGTGGTAGTTGTTGTGATGTTTGGTTAAACCCTTTGTTTTCCTTGGATAGTGCACCTGGTTACTATGAATGGGATGTATTACCTCTTGTATTATGGTTGGGATTTAATATCCATTTTTTGTGCACTTTGTTTACTCTTGGTTTATGGATTAGATCCTTGTGTTGTTAGTAGGGGAGTGACTCCTAATGGGGGCCGGTGCACAATGTGGTGCCAAGATAACTCATGTGAGATTTAGATAATTAAGTAGAAATTAAATAAAATTATTAGGGGAAAGGGTAGTCTTAAAAACATAACTTGCTAACTATGCCTCTCTCATTGGCTCAAGGGCTCATTTATACTTGAGATGAGATGAGAAGGCCTACAATGGCAAGATCATTATCTTGTCCCATTGAAATATGTTTGAATCCACATCGGTTTGCATGTGGTGCCGGGGGTCATGAGAGGCTACTAGGATAACCCAAGATGGGGGTCGGGGCCTAGGAAGATCTACCAAGATAACCCATGCAACTTTGTGATGAAACTCCTCCTATGATAACATTTTTTATTATTTAGTTGATGTACTTGATTCTTTTACTCTAGAAGAAATGTAACCTAAGTTATGTATTGTATTATACTTTTATAGTTTAGTCTTGAGGTTGATTGTGTCTCGAGGTTGTTGGTTATACTTAGGAAGCCCTTTTACTATCTCCTAACATAGGGGGTGGGCCTTCGTGTACCACTTGGTTGGGTGGAAAGTGCACCTTACACCGTTGTGTTTCCGCTTCATGTTCGTGATGGTGGGATCTTCTAGATTGGAGAGCTTACATGTTCCTGTTCCTTTGTACCATCTCTTATTTTCTATTGGATCAGTTTGATTCTTATGTATATGTACTACTCCCCATTCTTATTCAAGGAGAATCATTATATCATTGTAGTTATAATATTGTTTGTATGATCTACCTCGTTTTGGAAATGAGCCTTGTAACTGCTATATTGAATGAATACAATCTTTGAATGGTTTTAATATGCACTTTGTAATATTATAAAATGAGTTTAATGTTATAGGATCTATGTTTTTTACTTATTGAGTATAATTTATATGTTATGGATTAGTTTACTTTTGTATGTTATGGGATTCAAATTTAAGCGTTGTCGCGTACCTTAGAGGATGCATGCGTTAAGTGTAGTTTACTTTCCTTATTGTTAATTGCACTTTGAAATACAAATTTTTTATGCTTCCATTTTTATTGTGTTGTCCTCTAGGGTTACGTGGCAGGGAATTACACACTATAATCCTAGTCTGAAAGGTTTTTACCTGTCCCAAAACCTCAAATAATAAATCTTTCCTTTTAAAAAATAAAGATGCATGTGGTTTTAGATTACAAGTTAAATAAATGAATTTTATATAATGGTCAAGAAACACCAAATTTTATATTCAAACTTTTAAAAAATCTAAGAAAAATTCTAAGCACACAAAAAAATTTTAGCTTAAATTCACAATTTCACATAGTTCATAGATGATTTAAACAACAAACAAATTTCTTAGATCATTGAAGAACAAAATTATTGAATATTTTACATGAGGATATAATGTGTTATAGATTGTTAGTTAATTTAACACAACTTTCGTATTATAAATGATGATTTTGAAGGATCCCATGGTAAAATTTTACCAAATATAGGGAAAAATCTTTGCATTTTATGATATGGATATTAGAATGGAAACTTGTTTAAATTTGTAACTAAGAAATTAATAATTCTTCCCTTATGGCAACAATCTAGCAGTTTGATGTTGTAGGAAATATTTCTAACTAAACCTATCTTTGCTATGCCTTATACTATGTACTTAAGGAGGACCAACGTTGAAATATGTAGAGAATTTTAACCTTCTTTCTTGTATGAGACCTTATGGAAAAATACTAATAGTAGTGTCTCAACCATAGATAAGTTCTACTCTTTAGCCCGAATGTTTTCTTATGAAGGATTATACAGGTTTTTATAAAAAAAATTCCTAGATGTTGCAATATTTTCCTATTTGAAAAATTATAACATGTAGTTTGATAATCCACAACTTCAAGAAATAACCTAAAAAATGCATAAAGAAAAGGCTCGTTAAATCAAGGGTAAATCCATTCACAGGATGAGACTCTATCTTAAATTATTCAAGATAGTTATCCCCCATTTACAATTATAGATAGTAAATTTATTTCACAAATGAAAAAATCCCAATCAAGCACTACAGGTTGGTCATAGCATAATAACCCATTTACTCAAAACCTAAAATTCTGAATAAGGTGGAATTTATTTATTAAAAAATATCCCTATCAACTCACATAAGAAAATACTTGCTTGATGTTCTCAAAACATGAAAATCATTGATAAACTAATTGTGGTGCAGATAGGAACCAAAATTTCAAGCCTGTGGAAAAAAACATACAAAATATTTTATGTACAACTCTTGTGCTAGGGAACAAAAGAAAGATATAAATAAAATAGCATTGGTAGAAGATAGATTCATTAGAATCCCATAAAATAATTAGAATAAACATAGGTTGATATATTACTTCTTCAATAAGTTATTTGTTGCAAGCTCTTTACAGTGTGCTACTTAGCCCTACAATTTGTACCATATTTCATTATCATTTATTCTAGTGAAAATATAGCATTAATATAGAACCATAATGATTCCTACAACATAACATATAAACAATAGAAAATGTCAAAAATTTATGCAAAAAATAATATTTAATAAAAAATTTGATATTATTAATTGTTTATTTTTAAAGAATTACAATAAAGAAATATAATACCAAAGAATATTAGCAATTATATCTACTATGTGAAAAGAAATACCAGATTGCACAAGATGAGTTTTGTGGTTTCCAAGAGTTTTTTTGTAGGATAATTACTAAATTCAAGTATATTTGTTACCCATCTATGTTTACCATATGTTTCGTCATGTCATTAGTATGTTTGTCATGTTAGAAATTGACTTATTTAAATTAGTAAACTTATTGGATTTAATTGTAATTTAATTGCAATGTTAGATTAGATAATTATGTTTGATTACATTATAAATTAAAATTTTGATTACATATTTAAAGGTTTAATTAATTAAAACTATCAAATTTGAATATTAATTTAATAATATTGTTTTTTATTGTGCAACTTAAATGATATTAAAATAAATATTTTGAAAAGAGTTGTTTTCAATAAATTTTGTAAAATATCTATGAATTTGAACTTATTGTTAGAAATTGTTAACTTGTTCATTTAATTAGTTTTAACTCCTTGATCAATTTTGATGGCATGCAAATTATTAGTTAAGTTTCGTGATTGCAATTTAATTGAAAATTGAATAAGAGAAAAGGGATGTAATTTTTTCACACGGTAATTGGTTTTGGCTGAAAAATTGTTTCACGACAATATTTTGGAAGAAGTTTTTTTATTTCTCTAGGTTTTTTTTTTTTGTTGGAAAAAATTGAAGGTTGCGAAATTCGGAGGCTTCACTCGTGTTGAGAAATATATAGTGTCTAAAATCCTATTTTGTCTTTGTCACTTGTCAGAATTCGAAGAAGAACACCATGTTTTCTTTTGTAAATATGTTTAGTTTCTTGAATTCAAAACTTTAAAATGATGTTTGCTGTATTTGGTTTTCTATATGTAGAGATTTCTAGTTTGAAACTTGCACAAACAAAAGAAAATGAAAACATTGTTAGCTAATTTTGATTTAATTATGACGTATTTTATTATGACGTATATATGCATGTTCGATATATACCATGTTTACAGGTTTGTAGGTACATGACATTAACTCCACCTAGCTTCACATGTTTGACCATGTCCATTGCCCAACAATAATGTTGATTGGGAGATAGTAGCTAGGATTCACGTGTCAAGCCATTACCCTAGTCATAGTGTGTCATCGGTTCTACTTGGTTTTTTTTGTTAAATGTTGTTTAATTGTGCTTTAAAATTATTATGTTACAAATTTTATAAAAGGTAAATAACAGATTTAAAATATTCTAGATGATTATTAAATTAATATGATTTTTAATATTAGAAGATGGTAATTAATTAATTAATTAATTAAATTTAATTAGTAAAATAATCTAATCTAAGGATTATATTTATCTTATTAATTAATTAAATTAGTTAAATTAAAATAAATTAGAAATGCTAAGTATTTTAGAAATTATTAAATGCTTTAATTTTTAAAATATCTTGAGGATTTGGTGCAATTTGGTTTTAAAAGATATTTTGGGTTTTCAACATGTGTTGAAAAAATTTATGAGGGTTGTTGGAAAAATTTAATGCCAGAGAAATTCTTGGCTGTAATGGGAAGAAGTGATAAGCTTCTTCATAGAAGAAGGATAGAGGATATTTTGTGGGGAAAAAGGTTTTAGAAAGGAATTTTTGATTATTGCATTCTTTTGGGTGGAAATTTTGGGAAAATATACAGTCTCGAGAAAATTTTTATGTTTTGGAATTTTATTGTTCTCGAGAAAGTTTTGATTCTTATTCAAGTTGCTTTATGCTATGTTTGGTTGCAGTTACTTTGATACTAGATACATTTTGTTATGATGTTTTGATCGCTATTATTGAGCGACAACTATTATTGTGGGATGTGGTTATCTAATTATTGTTTCACATGCATTATGGATTAATGATGTTGTAGAGTTAACATGAGATGTTATTATGAGACTATTGGAATTATGATGGAAGTGTCAGTTTCGATGAGTGAATTGGTGAAGAAGACGGGTTCGCATCACTCGCTTGCAAGCGCCCTACGAATCCGTAATTTCTTCTTCACGGTGTGTATTATGTGCTGGATATATTGTATGATATTGTTTACTTGGTTGCAAGATTGCAGGTACATGACATCGACTCCACCTAGTTTCACAGGTTTGAGCGTGTCGATCCAACGGTTAAGTTGAACGGGAGATAGTAGCTAGGTAACATGTGTTAAGTTTACACCCTAGCCTTAGTGTGTCGTCAGTTGTGTGTGTCGAATCATTATCTGTCTTGCTTTGATGTTATTTAATTCTGAAGAATTCTTAATTTGGAAATAGATATTTAGAATAATTACATTTAAATCATGTTGATGGTTATTTAATTTAAATAATGCAATGTGGATAAAAGTTTATATTTAAATTAATTAATTATATTTAAATTATTTAATTAATTATATTTAATCCAAAGGGGTTGAATTTAGTTATTAAATAATTAAATTAATTAATTAAACGTGATGCAAGAGAATGAAAGGAAATAAAAAAATTAAAATTAAATTTGGAATTTAATTTCAACGTGTGGGAATTAAATTAGAAATTGTAATTAAATGTTTATTTGGGAAATTGGTTGCAACTTTGAAAATTAATTTATTATTTGAAATTGCATTTTAAATTGAAAGTGGTTTTTCCAAAAGTGAAATTGAAATTGAAATTCAAATTCAAATATCTAATTTGCTTGCAATGTGAATTAGGGTTGTAAAAATTGAAACTGAAATTGAAATTGAAATATCTAATTTGCATATAATGTGAATTATGGTTGTATTAGGTATTTTTGATTTATAAAGAATACATGTTTTAATTTTAGGGTAGTAATTTTTTTTTAAAAAATACATTTTTACAGCAGGGAAGAAATTTTGAAAAATTTACACAAGGGTTTGAAGAAAGTTTGATTGTAGAATTGATTGAAGAAAAGATTGTTTGCGTTTTTTGGATTTTGGATTGGATTCATTGGAGGATTGAAGAAAATTCAGGAAATCCTTGGAGGAGGCTTGCATCAGAAATTCATCTCTTCCTGTAGCTTCTTGTACCAGGTTTTCCTCTTTGTGTTTTATTGTTCTTAATTGTTTTCTTTAAAATAGTAATGATTTAAGATTTGTTTGTTAAATCTGTTTTAGAAAATAAATTTGATATTAGATGAAAATAATTAAACAAATTTACAGCCTTTGCTTGTGAAAATTCTTGAGTGAAAATTGTGAAAACTTCTGTTGAATTTAAATTATTTGGGGAAATCGATTTTGTTGTTATTGAAATCAAACATAGAGATTGAACAATGCATTTAGAATGTTTTTAGAAAATTAAATCTTCTATTTATTATTAAAAAGTGGATTTTAAAATCTGCAGTATAGTTATATTTTTCATGGTAAAATGGTCTGGTTGCATCACCTATAACTTCACTTTCACAAACTGGGTTGTCAGAAAATTTAAAGGGTTTTTGCATTTTAAAATTTTCTTATCCCTGTCAAAAAATCAAAAATACCCAGATCGTAGTTTTTGAATTATGCTTGAAACATGAGACTGCTGTTAAGTTATTTTCTCATGGTTGTTCTGAATATAAAATAATAATGTTTTATATTATAATATATAATATTAAAGTATTATATTTATTTAGATTATTTTAAATAAAATTTGTATATTAGATTAGTGGAATTAAAATTATTAACATATGAGAAATTATTGTTATTTTAAAATGACATGTTAAAGTTTAATTGGAGTTAAATATTTGATTTAAAGAATGCAATATATTATTGAATAGAGATTTAAAAAATAGATTGATTAGTGTATATGGAAAATGGATAGAGAAACAATATGTTATTATATGAAAGTGATTGAATGTTTTAAATAGAAAATTGAATGACATGTAAGATTTGGTTAGGAAATGGAAAGAGTTTACTTGCATGGATTTGTGTCAATTTAAAAGTAAATTAAGAAGTAGTTTTATTGATGAGGCAATCAATTATGTTATTTATTAATTTCTATTTAGATTAATTGAATCATTGTGATTGGATTATGAAAAATATATGGATTTAGTATATCCAAAAGTAATATCTTCCTCATGATTATCTTAAAGGACTTAATTCTCTGTATTCAGTAAAGAGAAGTAAGTTTAATTGTTTTAGATTTTCAATAATGAAAAGGGAAATAGGGGTTATGATTATTTTAGATGATCTAGTTATCGTGTCTTTGACTTTGTCAACACTACCTATTGAATGAGTATGGATTTAGGAAATCTAAATATTAGATTTGATTGATGACTTGAATGCTTTTGTTGCAATGTCATCAAGTTGCATTGTGGGTTTTGAGATTTAGTGTTAGTCATAAATTATAAGTCTCCCAGAAGAACTTAGATGATAAGGGTTGTTGAATCTTTATGCCATCCAATTGTTTTCCCTTGGGTAGTGCATGGCGTCTTTTTAATTTTACCCAATTTTCATGAACGGGGATGTTTGCACCTCTTTGGTTTAGGAGCGGATTATGGGATCTGTGTCTCTTTGTATGGAGTGACCTTGTGATGTGGTTTCATCTTGTTGCCTCCTATGAAAGGAGTGGACTATGTGTTTGTTGCCTCCAAGATGTTTGAAGTGAGTTCTATTATTTGTATCCTCCTTGTGTTGGAGTGGATTATAATGCCTAGTTGGTATGCACTTGTGGTTCCCTTGATGGATTGTTTGGGTGTGTGTTGTCGAATAGAAGAGTGACTTCTGTTAGGTGTCAGAGCCTAAAGAGGTAAACTGGATAACCTTCAAGAGTGATTTAAACAAGTGATAATTAAAATAATGTATTTAGAAGATTAGGACTAACTTCTCACTAATCAAGATAATTTAATCCTCACTCATAGACACAAGGGCTTGTTTAGACTTGGGATGAGTGAGAAGGCCTAGAATGGCAAGACCAACTATCTTGTTCTTGTGAAAGGTAGTTGATTCCGCATGAGTGAGTATGAGTGTCAGGATTCGGTTGAGGCCACCAGGATTACTTGTGCCGGAGCCTGTGAAGAATGCCTAGAGGAGATCTCATGACAAACCTTGCGATGACACTCTATCTAGGACAACTGTTGTTAATTGTTTTATATGTATGGTTCCTTGAACATACTTGATTAATATTATGTCTGGAAGCAATGTGACCTATGTCAGTGATGTTGGAGTTGTACTTGATTTGTACTTGTATTGTACTTGAGTTGTACTTGATTCATACTTGTATGGTGAATGAGTTGTACTTGTTAATTCATTTGGTTGGTTATATCAGTTTGAGTCAGTATGAGTCTGCCTTTGGTTAGAGGTAGTAGATCTTTCTCCATGTTACTTTGTTACTATCTCCTAGCATGGGGGGGTGGGCCTTCGGGTACCACATTGGTTGGATGGAACATGCACCTAAATCGTTGGGTCCCCATCTATTTTCAGTACTTGGTGGCGAGACATCCAGATGGACAGCTCGCGGTTCTTGTTGTATTATCTTGCATTGTAATATTTTATTTTGTATAAATTATCTACCCCTCTTTTGTTAGGAGGTGAAATTATGTAATTGTAATATATTTGTACTATTGCCTCATTTTGGGAATGAGTGATGTAACTATTGGATTAAGATAATGTTTATGAGATTGTATCTTGGTTGATTATTTTATTATGTTATGTGGTATTTTTATGATGTATGATGGTTATTTCATAAAGTTCATAAGGCTGTGGTTATATGTAATATGTATGTGTGGGTTAAAGTAATCCTAACCTTGTAGCCTTAGAGGTTGTTGTTAATTAGTAAGTGAATGTGTATGTTAAATGCACTTTATAAAAAAAAAATTGGTTCGCTTATGATGTTAATTGCAACTTCTTTTAAGGGTACTTGGTGGGGCATTACACCCCCAAACAATACATGCAAACTCCTTTATCTTAGATTTCGTTGCCTGTCCTTTAATGAAATTTTGATTTTGTTTTAAGATATAATATTTTAATATAT
Organism: Sequoiadendron giganteum; assembly: GCA_007115665.2. NCBI lineage: Eukaryota > Viridiplantae > Streptophyta > Pinopsida > Cupressales > Cupressaceae > Sequoiadendron > Sequoiadendron giganteum. The sequence continues at coordinate 728,273,102 of CM021100.1, read as the reverse complement.
AATATATATATTATATATATGTATATGTATATATATATTATATATTTTATATATTTATGTATATATTAAATATTTATTTATTTTGGTTTTTGAAATAAAGTAATTTGTTTAAGTGATTTTAATATATATATAATGTATATACAATAGTATATAAATAATTATATATATATGGTTATGTATATATTCAATGTGTATATATTAAGATATATATTTAATGATTTTAATTAATAGGTGCATGTAACATATGCACAATTAGAAGAAATTTGATATTTTGTTAAAAGTAATCGATAAATTGAAGTTACAGATGAATTTGGATTTTCCCTCTCCAGTTGTTAAGGGATTTTATTTTATTAATTTATTTGGGCAATTATTTTACTATAAAACACTGAAGGGAAAATTGGATTTAATATATTTGAAAAGTAGTTTATTTCCTATATTATTTTCTTTCCATGTAATTCCTTTTGTTCACTTTTTGGGAAATTGGTTTAGATGCATTATAAAACTTCGAGTGGTGTTATAGATTTGGGGGTGGTTGTAATTTTTTTTCGGCCCTTTCATATTTCCCTTCGGTAGTGTGTATTATCGGTTTCAATGAAATCACCTGATTACCACAAATGGTGATTTGTTGTCTCCTTTGTTTGGAGTGGAATTTGTGATTTTTTGCCTCCTATGTTGGAGTGAAATTTGTGATGTGTTTCCTCCTTTATTTTGAAGTGGAATTTTTTATCCAGTGTTGTGCACTATGTTTCCCTTGGGTGTTGGTATTGATCTGTGTGTTGTCATGTAGGAGATTGGCTTTTGTTAGGGGCCAGAACCCTAAGGAGGTAAAATGGGTAACCTTTCGAAAGTAGATAATCAAGTGAAAATATAATTTAAAGTAATTAAGGGATTGGGTAGTAATTCATACTAAAACAGATAAGATATACTCACTCATGGACTCAAGTGCTTATTTGGGCTTGGGATGAGTTGGAAGACCTTGAATGGCGAAGGTCATTTGCCTTGTCTTTTAGAAGGGTATGTTGATCCCACATGAGTAAGAATGGGGGTCGGGGACCAATTGAGGTTGCTAGGGTTTAACCAAATAGGGGTTGGTAACTTATGAAGATATGCATTGGGAAACCCATGTTGAGCTAGTGTGATAACACTCTTCCTACAACAATGGTTTGTGTGTATGGTTCAGTTGACATACTTGATCTGTTTAACTCTGGAAGCAATGTAACCGATGTATTAGTTTTGTATTTGTATTTGATTAAGTTAAGTTATGTGTTAGCCTATGCCTAGAGGTAGTAGGTCTTGTCTAGGAATCCTTGTTACTATCTCCTAGCATGGGGGGTGGGTCTTTGGGTACCACTTGATTGGGAAGAACGTGCACCCTACTCCATTGGGTCCCCTTTCTTCTGTTCGTGATGGCAAGATCTTCCAATTGGAGAGCTCATGGATACCAGTTGATTTATTCCATGCATTGATTATTGTATCAGTTGACTATTGTACTTATTTTAGTCATCAATTATGTTTGAGGGGGTCTCATGTAATTTGTAATCACTTATGTATGATCTTCCTGAATCTCAGAATGAGTATTGTAAACCTTATTTAAAAATTAATGTAATATTTGGATCTTGATGTATATCTAATCTATGTGATGCAATTTTAATGCTTAGAATGTATGTACTTTAATTCTTGTTTAGTAATGAATGAATTTATGTTTATGTTATGGGAATCAAATGTAACCTTAATCTCATGCTTTAGAGGATTTTTGTGATAGTTAATGCATTTTTCATATTAAGATTGCACTTTAAAATAAAATAAATTGTATGCTTCCATAGTTATTGCAACTTCCTATAAGATTATGAAGCAGGGCATTACATTCCTCGATAATTTTATAGCTCTTTTCTTAATTTTATCACTATTTCTACTATGTTCTTGGATGTTGAAGATTTCCCATAGCTTAAATGAAACATTAGTTCAGATAACTTGTATGTTCAGCCTTTTCTCTTTGCTGTCCAGCATACAGCCTTTTATGATTTGAGTCTTTTTAGTCATTTATTTATGTTTGCAAGTGTGAGTGCAGTAATTCCTCTTTATAGACTTTTCTGTTTGTATTGCCAGCGCATTTTCACTTGTCTCTCCTGTTTCTCTATGTGGTTCGCCTAGGAGAGGTTAGAGTCTTCTTGAATCATTTTTCCTTAAATAGCATCCTTTATTCCTCTTGGTTTAGTCGTTGGGTTTTTCCTTATTGCAGCCGATATGTATATGATTATACTTGCAAACTTGTGAGAAGGCTAATTGTTGATATCATTCGCTTATACATGTTCTTTACCTGAACACTTTCAAGCATCCGTATGTCAAGCTAATCATATTGCTTGATCATTGTTTGGGAAGAGTTTTTAGATTTCCTCTTTCAAACTACCATCTGTGTAGCATGTTATGTGAATTATAATTGTTCTTGGTGGATCGAAGTTCACTTGCTGATTCCTCTTGAAATCACACCTGTATGATTGATTTAAATTTTTTTGGCCTATAGAAAATTCGATGCACTTGGAAATTTATGTTTAGATTATTAAAAATCACCTTTGAAATCTATCTTGAAACGACCTTTGAGTTGGAGACTTTACCAATGCGTAGGATACTATAATGTTTTCAATGCATGCGCTGGACCTCTTTATTAACATACATGTACCTGTGGGATATTACATGTAAGTCTTATGCAATTCTTTATAATCATCGGTTGGTTTTCAGGGAGACGGTGCCGCTGTGTGAGTCAGCCTCTTGATTGTGTAAACACTTATATTTTGTTGTTTGTTTCTTGAGGATAATCACATATACACTTAAGCAGATTAAGAGTTGTGTACTAGATGTTAAAAGAGAGCTTGCTTTAGCTAAACTTCAGCTCGTCTTCTTGCTCGCATCATTGTTTGCATGTCAGGATAACTTGTAGTTATCACCTAATGTGTGTGATTAAGCCGATTCCTCACCTCTGAACTGTAGTTTGATACCACGCATTACTATTGGTAATTGGTCTATTATTGGTATCGATTGGGAATAATTGCCTTTACTCGTTGTATAGAAAGGTAATAATAATTGGTATTTCATTTTTGAAAATTTGACAAGATCTAAGAATGGGACTTTGTTGTCCAATAGTCCATTGGTTTAGAGCTATCAACTTCAGTAGAGCCGATAGTGATATATTTACTTTATCTTTCACTGACTTTTGTAAATTCTTTATCTCTAATAGAAAACAGATATGTATAATTAGTTTACTATATATATATATATATATATATATATGAGTGTGTGAGTGTATTTATAGAATTTAAATAATTAACTTTATATTTTTTTAAAGAAATGTATTTATGATATTTTAATGAATATTGTTTATCAAATTATCTTGTTTAGTTTGAACACGATAAATTGGTGTTATTTTTATGTTAATTTTATTAACCTTTTTAAACAATGAGTTCACGTTGAAATGAATGACATGTATGTTGGAAGGCATTAAATAGGTTTATTCTTTTTAGTTTTGTCAAAGTAATATCGTCATTAAAACTTGAATTCATGATGCATTAAATATTATTATGTGGAGAACCTTATTAGTATTTGATTATGTATTTAAAAGAGTACTATTGGATTGTTGTGTTCTCGAACTTCGAGAGGCTGGGTATTGAAATTTGTATCAATTAACATTAAGTGCTTGTACCTTGATGATCTTTTTCAATAATTTAAATGGGATTTTTTCTTGCACCATGTTTATGTTGACATATGATGGTTGTAAGTGTGAATATGTGAATTAAAACACTTCTTAATAAGACATTATATCAATGATTACACAAATTGAATCAATTCAATACAGTAATCAATTGAAAGCATCATATTGCTCTCTATCCTCAAAGATTTATTAAATCAAAATTGCTCTCAAATTGTTAAGCACTATGATTGTTAAAATGACTATCTAAAGAACGAGGTGATGATAATGCAATGCTAAATGATAAACACTGTAAACTAGCATATATGAAACAGATAATTGTAGCTACAGGAGGCAGTCATGGTTGAAAACTTGAATGCTTGATGTTTGATGCTTGAATTCCTGCAAAGTAAGAGTGAAAAAGTTTGATTATCTGGATCCTTTTCTTGGTTCAATGAGGCTTTATTTATAAAATTCCTGGCTGTAGAAATGCATAGGGAAAGTTTTGAGAGGCTTGGATTCAATCTAGAGGATTGAATGGTGAGAGATGGAGGAGATTGAGAGAAAAATGGAGATTGTCTCTACCCAGGAAAACACTAAGCAAGAGAAGAGGAAGGATTGATGGAGGAGGATTGAAAGATCAAATTCCAAATTTGTCTCCAAAACTTCCTGTGAAGTTTCAAAGCATTGATTGTGACAATTTTAAACATAGATTAGACATAGGAAATCAAATTCATTTTTGGGGAAATGTAGATTGGAATATTCCTTATGCTCTAATTCAAATATTTTTGATTTATTTAAATTAAGAAAAGGGAGATAGATAATTTAATAAAATGAACTATAGGATAGTTGTTTATTAAATTAAATAGAAGAATAAGGCAATTAATAAATAAAGTGTTTTTTCTTTATTTAATTAATCTAAGATCGATGTGATAGATTGAAATAGGGATTTGATAATTAAATGAACAAAGTATTTAATTTTGTTTATTTAATTAAGATGAGATATTAGATGTGAACTATATTAATAAATATTTATATTTATTCAATAGTAGAGGAAATTAGAATAATTAATCAAATAATTTGTATTTAATTAATCAGATGCTCCAGACCAATTTTAGGTGTATACATTTTGGCCCTCTTCGAAGTGATGTGTTTACACGTTGCTTCGAAGAAAATTTTGCTGCTACTGCCAAGACTGATAATAATAAAAAAATAATTTTGTATACCCCAGACATGCCCTACACATTGATTTTCAGATGATTTGATGATAATATGCCCCCTCGGGAGATAAATTAATGATGTGATAATTTTTAGAATTTTTTCAAAAATTTATGATTTTCTGATGAGTTGATGTGATTCAATGAAGAAATAATTTATCTCCCTACAATGATGAAGAAATATAGCCTTCAGATGAGTTTTAATTAATTTCATAGATAAAATTAATCAAAATGTAATAAAATCCACCAAAAAACCCTTTTCAAAATTTATAAATTATGCAAAAGGTCATTTTCAAAGTCATTTTAATTATTTGAGTTCAAAAATCTTTGTGATAAAGATTTTTCTGCCAGCTGGAGCAAGATATCGATTCCCTACCACACTAATCGATTCGAGCATGTTCGACGTCACTGACGGCCACTCACGTATGGACCTTCGATATGTACCCCTTGACCTGCTCATAATTCATGATTTTCTATTTTTTATGCTTTTTAGACCTTAGGCGTGTCTAGGTCAATTTTAGCGCTTTCAAGCCACACTGCAGCACTTACAGTTTGTTGTAGCGCTTCTAGTAGGTACTTTAGCACTTTCAGTTTTAGCGCTTCCAGTTGGTATTGTAGCGCTTTCGGTGGTTTAGCGCTTATAGAAAAGGTGCTTTGATGCTGGATTTTAGCGCTTTGAGACTTTTAACACTTTGATTCGGTGTTTTTGCGCTTTTAGGGACTATTCTAGCACTTCTGGTAAAGCGGCGCTTTGATGGTCTATTGTAGCGCTTCGGATGCCTGATTTAGCACTTCAGAGTGTTGAAATAGTGCTTTTGGAGATTTAGCACTTTGGGTCCCTGATTTAGCACCTTTAACTGATAAAGTAGCACTTCTGGATTTTAGCGCTTTGGAAGCCTGTTTTAGTGCTTCCATGTTAGATTTGAAAATTTTGACTTAGTGAACCCTGATTTCATCAATTCGGATTATGTCCATTCTTTTTGGAGTGGTATGATTGATAATCCATATTCTTGATGTGGGATTTGATTAAAATAAGACTAACTCTCATGATAGGCAAGAAGAAATCTTATTTCTTGATGATCCTCATGATAGGCGAGGAAATGATTCAATATCTGATAAATCTCATGATAGGTGAACATTATGATAGGTGAGGTTTGTTGATGATCGCCCATGAATTTTGATCAAAAATTCATACCAAATCTTTTTTTGGAATAGACTTTATAGTAGAATGACTTTTGATTTCTTGACATAGTTCACTGATTGTATATTTTTCATTGTGATGATAGGAGGATCTGGATACTTTCTAGATGTGAGAGAGGTTTCCATAGATGACAAATTTGATACCTCATCTGACACTAGATGAGCTTCAGGTGATAGGCCAGTGCGGCCTGACGAGTTTGCTTGATATGCCCTAGATTAGGATTAATCAGAGTCTGTTGATTGCATTGGCTGAGAGGTGGCATAGTGACCACAACACCTTTCACCTACCTACTGGTGAGATGACAGTCACACCAGAGGATGTGTGGCGTATTTTGCGCATTCCATTCATGGGGGAGATCGTCACTTATGATTCCCATGGGACCAGCAACAGAGATGCCCTCTACAGAGTTTTTCAGGATCAGAACATAGAGGGTCTGAGTATTCAATGGCTGAGGATCACAGATTCCTATGTGACACTACCAACAATGCTAGCTAGATTCATTGGAGGTTTCCTTTGCCCTGATCGCAAGTCAAATGGATTCCTCATTGGCTGGGGTAGGACTCTTGAGAGCATGATGGTACATGGTACCAGATATGCGTGGGGGATGTGCATGCTAGCGTATCTTTACCATGATCTACACTCGGTTGTGTATCTAGGTGAACATAGTTTATCCATAGGGATGACCCTGTTACAGGTTTGGGTCTGGGAGCATTTTGTTATTTGTTGGCCATTTCCAGTTGTAGATAGACCAGTTGGCAAACCTTACATTTTCTGATATAGTGGTCGATTCACACAGGCCTAGATGGGCAAGTTAGAGCATTGGAGGTGGATATTTGATGACACTGAGATAGTTACTTGGCGCCCATACCTTGACTGTGAGGAGTGGGATGAGGATGGTGCAGTGTTGGGGTTCCTGTGTGATTCTATGTATGTCATCGGCCACACACCATTTGTTCTAGAGAGATTTTTGTTGCGTCGAGTGTAGTGATAGTATGGCATTGTTTAGTGCATGCCACAAGGAGTAGCCCATTATGCACATCGATGGATGGATATTCCTGATTGGGGTCCCACACTGTCATATGATGTTATTGTAGAGGGATACAGGACATTACAGTCATCTCCCTGGGACATGCGGAGGGATATTGCAGAGGTGTCGGTCACTAAGGAGTATGCCACATTCTTGGCCTTGGTCCCCCATCCTCGTATTACTATCCCCGATAAGCCAGCACCTTTACCTGTAGAGGAGGATGTGGCAGAGGGTTCTACAGGCAGTGGGGGTGGAGATGATTCTTTATCAGGTAGTAGCTCAGAGAGCGATAGCGGAGACAATAGTAGTAGTGATGACAGTGGTGGAGGGGACAGAGGGGTAGGACCAGCTATCAACAGTGCTCCTTCTTCCAGCAGGCCTCACAAGAGGCGAGCAGTGATAGTGCTACTTGTAGATTATCAGAGATAGATCACAGGCTTCCAAGCATAGGTTCAGACATTATAGGGGCAGTTGGTACAGGCTGGGGGTATGCTCATGCAGACCCAGAATTAGATGCAGACACAGGCACAGGTGCATGCCCAGGCTCTATCGCAGGTGTAGGGACAGTTGACTGTCATATAGACATAGGTGGCTACTTTGACAGCCGAGAGAGACAGTGCTTGGTAGATTTCCAAGATGGCACAGGAGACAGCGGAGACTCTCCAGAGATTGGCTAATGGTACTGCTATAGGAGATTATATGAGAGAGGTTTTGCAGGTTGGTCAAGAGGCATAGTTCTACCGAGGCAGGTATCATGATGCAGTGCCTGCTGAGCGCAAATTCAACTATGCCCCATTGAGATTTGGGCAGACACATACATAGACAGCGAGCGAGGGGGTGACACAGCCTCCAAGTCGAGATCTAGAGATCCTGGTTCCTCTGGGGGTGGTGTTACAGGTCCTGTTAGGCCCACACACTCTGGCAGTAGCAGATCGTAGATGCTATTGTGAGTCTCTATGATGTATATTATGATGTAGCCATTTGTTGATGATGTATTTTCAAACCAGACTTCATTGTATATTTGGCATTTGATATATATATGAGATGCAATTTATATGATGATTTCTATGTGATGGATGCATTTGTAATGTGATGTATGCAATATGCGATGATTTTATTGTGATGTAATGATGTATGTGTAGAATAGATGATATATGGATGATTTTATGATGTAATGATATGTATGGATGGATGTATAAATGTTTTTATGCTAATATGATGATTTAAAAAATGATGATCTTATGATGAATGATAATGATGTAATGAATATAATGACTTGATTTAATTTTATCAAATGTATGGATGGTAAATGATGTATGCATATGATGTTGAATAGATGATAATGTAATGATGTAATGAGAATAATGGTAAAAATAAATAGGATGTACTTATGGGACAATTTAAATCATAATTTATTGGATGTATGATAAAATGTATGAATGATTAAATGATGATACTAAATGATGTGATGATGATTTTTGGATTTATGTCAAGTATACTCAATCAGATTTGTATATTAGATAATCATTGATTGGAATCCTTTATGCAACAAATACTCTACAGATAATGAATATGATGAGGAATGCAATCTAATTTTAATATGCAACTATATGCAAAACAATTGTCATTTTAACAATATCTTGTGTTTATTTTGTCATCATAGAGCTTTATTGAATGTTGAAAGTGAATACAAGCGTAAATGGTTGTGTTAGACCAATGACGACCTGAGTACTACTTTCATGATTTTTGATATTGCAAGCAAACACAAGTATCGAGGTATAATTGAACCGAGATGAACTAAACATTCATTGCGTAAACAAGAAGTGATTAATCATTTTAATGTGTGAATTCTGAATGTCATCAGTGATACATTGCATAGCACATCCCCCGACAATTCATACATTTATATGAATAATTTACAGAAAGAAGATAATAAAACATCATTCTTCTTCCTTGTTCCTCTAGTTCAATACATCATTGAGTAACTCCAAAGAAATGATAATCAAAAGTACAATTTATCCATTGTTGACAATAAAGTGTTTTATTCATTATTCAGATTTTAGATCATCCATCCTGATTTTGTGATGTTTTTGGATTTTTGAGATTTTTGACAAAAGACCTAACCTAGTAACCTATCTTAGGGGTCTTAGGGGCTGATTTAAGATTAGCCTTGCCTATGTTACACACGTAGAGACCACGTAGTTCAACTGACATAGCCTATGTTTTTGGATTTTGATTTTTCAGACTTAACCTTTCGACATGTTTTTGGATTTTTGACAATGATACGGATGGTTGATACTCTTCTGATGATGATTGATGTTATGCTTTGATCTTTTGTTTCATTTTTTGTTATCCTATTGTTCGTCGTTTGGTGAAATCGATGCTTTTGTTGCCCCTATTGATATCCAAAAGTTGCCCCCAAGCTTTGGAGTGATATTGACTATTTGAAAATGATTTTTGATATGGATGCAAAGATGGCAAGATGACTAACATGATATGAAATGGTACGGACTTCCGGACTAATGATCCTGATATACATCAAAATAGATGGGAAAGCTGATCTTAGAATCACATACAATGCCTGTTTCAAAGTTTTCACCATATACTTTGATTACACTCTTTGTGTTTTTGTATTTTTCTCATTTTTCTCTTTTTCTTTCTTTTTGTATTTTTATTTATTTTTTTGTATTTTTGTGTTGCCAAGATGCCTGTTTGCCAAGTTTTCATCAAGGAAACAATTTTAGAAGTTTGACCCGTGCACTAGGAGATTCAAGCATAGAATTTTCAGAGATGAATACTATTGATAGGTTCATCAAACAAATCCCCTTCTGACATTGATAGCTGATATGCCCCTGATCCATATACTGATGTGACGACAAAGGGACCAAGCTAGTTAGGCTCAAATTTTCCTTTATTTTCTCTGTCTTGCTGATTCCTAGGGTTTTCTTTTAGAACCAAGTCACCAACCTGAAAGACCCTTGGTTTTACCCTGTGGTTGTAACTTCTTGACATTATCTATTGATAAGTCGTTAGATGATTAACAGCTTGTTGACGACGTTCATCTAACAATTCTAGTTCTTGTAGCCTAGATACCCTATAGTCTTCATCTGAAATTATTCCTCTGAGTGATACCCAAAGGGATGGAATTTCAACTTCAATGGGAAAAATAGCTTCTGATCCATATACCAAAGCATATGGTGTTGCTCTTGTTGGTGTTATAATACTTGTTCTATAGGCCCATAGTTCAGGATTGAGCTAAACATGCGAATCATGTCTAACATCATTAATCGTCTTTTTTAGAATTTTTAGATTTGTTTTGTTTGAGGCCTCTACTTGGCCATTCCCTTGAGGATAGTACGGTGTGGAAAAATGATGTTGAATGTGAAACTTCTCACATAGTTCTTGGACATCTTGATTCTTGAATGGTCATCCATTATCAGTGATAATGGATTGAGGGATTCCATAGCGACAAATGATGTAGTTCAAGATGAAAGATGAAATCTGCTTCCCAGTGATGGTAGTAAGAGGTATTGCCTCTATCCACTTCATGGAGTATTCTATAGCAGTGATAATGAACTTGTGTCCATTAGATGAAGATGGATTTATTTTGCCTACCAAATCTAGGCCCCATTGACAAAAAGGCCATGTTGATGTAAAGGGATGTAGTTCTTGTGCTGGTACATGAATCAGATTGCCATGAATCTGACATTTTTGACATTTCTTAACAAACTGATATGATTATTTTTCCATGCAAGGCCGATAATATCCCAACCGGAGGAGTTTCTTGGCTAGAGTTATCCCACTTGAATGAGTGCCACAAATACCCTCGTGAACCTCTTGTAGGGCCATTTCAGATTCATTGTGTTCTAGACATCAAAGTAAAGTACCATCAAGACCTCGACGGTAAAGTATGTTTGCGATTAAGGTATGTCATGCAGATTGGTGAATAAAGTTTCATTTTTGATTCCTGGAAAGGTCGGGAGGAATGATATCATCTTTCAAATAAGCATAGGTCTGTTCATAGATGGAGGTTTCAATGGTTTCTAGATGGCAGATAGTAGCGGTTTCTAGATTATTATGGGAAGGAAAAGATACTTGTTCCACCATAAACTCATAACAAACATGTTTCTCAGGCAATTGTAATAAGGAAGCGATTGTGGCCATAGCGTTTGCAACCTTGTTCTCAGCCCTTGGAATTTGATCAAACTTTATACTGATAAAGAACTATTTCAGAGCCTCGATGTGTTGCTTGTAGGACATCAACTTTTCATATTTTGTTTGATATTCATCATTTACTTGATAAATGACTAATTGAGAATCCCCATATACTTGCAAATCTGTGATCTTCCATTGAATTTATATTTTGACCCCAATGATTAAAGCTTCATATTCCGCCACATTATTTGTACACTAGAACATTAGTCTATATGAATTAGGAATCGTGTGTCCTTGGGGAGATATGAACAAAATCCCTGCTCCTGATCCGTGCTGTGTGTATGATCCATCAAAATACAATACCCATTGTTGGGGCATTATTGTGAGAATTTCTGCATCTGGAAACTCCATTATCATTGGTCGATCATCTGGTAGAGGAGCTTCAGCTAGTTGTTCAATGATTTCTCATCCCTTGATTTCCTTTCTCTCGACATATTGAATGTCGAATTCACTTAGGAGCATAACCCATTTCGCCAGTCTACCTGTTAAGGCAACTTTACTAAGTAGATACTTCAAAGGGTCGATCTTTGCAATTAACCTGATTGTATGAGTCGATATGTAGTGTTGTAGTTATTGAGTAGCAAACACCACTACTAAACAAGACTTCTCTATGAATGTATAGTTTATTTCATAGCCATTTAAAGTTCTACTAATGTAGTAGATGGCATGCTCTTTTCCTTCATAGTCCTCTTGTGCTAATAATGCCCCCAAAGCGATATCTGTCGTGGCAATGTACAAAATGAGAGGCCTTCCTTCTACTGGTGGCATGAGAATGGGTGGTGACATTAGATACTGCTTGAATTGTTTGAATGTCACTTCACACCCTTCGTCCCACTTGAAAACTATATTTTTATGCAATAGATGATTGAAAGGATGACTTTTATCGGCCAGCTGAGAGATGAATCTTTTAATTGACTGGAGCCTTCCCTACAATGATCGAAGTTGACTTATATTCTTAGGAGGTGGCATCTCCATTATACCTTTGACTTTTTCCAGATCCACTTCAATGCCCTTTTCTGAGATAATGAACCCTAGCAGCTTTGCCGATGTGACCCCAAATACACATTTCTTGGGATTTAATCTGACATTAAATTTCTCCAACCGTGTGAAGATTTTATCTAGGATATGCAGATGTTCGTCTCTTGTAGTAGATTTTTCCAAGATGTCATCCACATAATCCTCCATGAAGGTGTGCATCATATCATGGAAGATTGTTGTCATTGCTCTTTGATAAGTTGCTCCTGCATTCTTCAAACCAAACAGCATGACGTTCCAGCAAAAAGTTCCCCATGGACATGTAAAAGTCGTCTTCTCCTGATCTTTTGGCGCTATTTTTATTTTATTGTATCTAGAGAAACTGTCCATGATTGACAACATGGCATGCCCTGCCATCAAATCCACAATGATGTAAATATTTGGTAGTGAAAAATCATCCTTTAGGCATGCTTTATTTAAATCCCTGAAATTTGTACATATCCTGATGCCATTGTCGAGTTTTGAAATAGGTACAAGATTTGATATCCATTCGGCATAGTCTATAGACCGTATGAATCCAACATCCAACAATTTCTTTAGCTCTGTTTTGACCATTAATGCTATCTAGGGATGCATTTTTCTCAACTTTTGCTTAACAGGCTTGATTCCCGCTGGCAAAGATAGATGATGCATGAGAAAATTTGGATCTAAGCTTGGCATATCAGAATATGACCAAGCGAAGTTGATGCTTTTCTCCTTAAATAATTTGATGAAATCTAGTCTTTCTTTATCTGTCATGGATTCGGCTAGATGTAGGATTTGTGCCTTGTCTTTAGTGCCGATGTTCACAGACTGTGTTGGTTCTACCAAGACTGATGATCACTCATGATAGTGTTCCGGAAGAGTGTCAAATCTTCCATCCTTTAGTGCCTCCGAGAGGTTTTCACTGTTAGATGCATTCTTTATTTTTACTTTTTCGAGATCTAATGCTGCCATAGAATGGTTTTCACCATTAGATCTATTGTCCCTGTGTCAATTTTGCAACTGGAAGATTTGACACTCTCCTGCCAAGTCGCTTTGTTATGAGTATTATGAATAGAAATTGCATTAGGTTCGGTATGACATTGGAAATTTATGATAGCATCATCATCTGCAAATCTAGGAACAGTTAAGGGTTCAATAGGTTCCCAGTCAATTAGCTTAGGATGGATTAGGGGCATGAAATTATCGGAGTCATTCACAGTGATGGATGTAAGGGTTTGGATGGCCATCTCGTCAATGTTGTTTAATGGGATATCGAGGTCCATGATGATACTTTCTTCAAAATCGTCTAGTTCACTCGAGGTTTGATCGTCCCCACTTGAATCATCGATATTTAGTGACCCCGCCATGAATGGTCTAGACCTAGAACCTTGTCCCTCCTCTCGTGTAGTTGTATATTTTTGTATCACATCAATTTGTATGTCTGTACAAGATAGATCAGAGGCTAGGTCCCACTCATATTCATTTGAGTCTATTTCAGAACTATCTCTTAATTGAAGGATTCTTTCAACAACTTTTCTTGTCATCTCTTGTTTGTCCTTGTCAGAGTATCCTAATCCTGGTTTCTCCTTTGACTGGAGAGTGAGGGATTGAATAGGCTCTGTGATTCCTTCCTTTCTCAATCCAACAAGTCCTTGTCCTTCATATCCCATTTTTTCTAAAATTGCTTTTCCTTTTCCATATTAGTCAGTGTTGATGTTGATATTTTTGACACTACAATTTGATGTAGAGGGTTCCTCATCCTTGTAGAGCCAATCCAAGATTGCTTTATTGTTTGTTTCATCTGCTATGGTACCCTTTTTGACAAATCTCTCTTGTAGAACTGTAGTTGGTAATGATGTTTGAGGTTTTATTATAGATGGTTGACCATATGTCTTAGGATATGGCAATAACTATGTTAGGTTAAGCGATTGCTCCATAGAATATGTTCCCATTCCTTTTTCAGTCAATTGGACTTGTTTTTGAAATTCTTTTGATAAATATTTTTGCTGATCTTGATTCTCTGTTGATTGAGTTTCAACATGACTTGTTTATTTTTCTTTACCCTTTTTCTCAACCCACTTGGTGGTAATGCTTGGACATTGTTCTTCATTGGACAATCTTGAACTAGATTCTTCCCTTTTGTGAGGTACCAAGGTTTCTTGGGAGTTTCTAATTGTATCATAATGTTGAGGATGATTGTAATCAGCATATATAGTCACCTCCTGTCCATTTATTGGGAACTTCAAACATTGATGATATGTTGAAGGTACAACCTGTATTTCATGGATCCATGGTCGTCCTAAGAGAATATTGTATGTTAGCTCTCTTTCCAATACTTGACATGCTATATGCTTCATCATTGGCCCCACTTGAATGGGTAACACAATCAATCCTTTAGACGATCTTTCTTCTTCATCATATTCTTTGATAGTCATTTTCCGTCGAGCATCAATAGCATCATCTAAATATCCTAATGCACAGGTTAACTTGAGAGTGAAAATGTTTAGACCAACTCCCCCATCTATTAGGACTCTCTTGACACAGTGATTGTGGATTAGGACTTCAATATGCAATGTGGTATTATGGGGATGGTTTAATGATACATCATCCTATTCAGAGAATGTTAAACAATGTGGTGTAGTCAAGTGTCCTACCATAGCTTGAAATTGGGAAACATCCAAATTCTTTGGTACCATAGTGGCAACCAACGCTTGTTCTAGAACTTCTTTATGAGATAGTGAAATTTTTAGGAGTTCTAGGATTGAGATTTGTGCTGGAATGTTTTGCAGTTGATCGACAATGTTATAGTGAGATGGAGGTGGAATTGCATGTGTGGATCCAATTCCTTTTAACATTACTTTGGATTGCCCCCTAGTCATGACATTTGCTGGTTGATGTTCTTGATGATCTCTGATTTTTAAAACATTGATTTGATTGTTAGAGTTTTGTATGATTGGGAGCAAGTCCAAAGGGGTAATGATGTTGATTTTAGGTTCACTAATGTCATGATTGTGCTCTACTTCAGATAAACAAAGGATTGTCTCATCATAGACATGATTGAAATTTTTACCTTTGTTGGAGGATGATGATGCTCCTTTGTCATAGTTTGGCAAAGGGTCTTTGAAAGCTAAATGATCGTTGTTGTTTTGGGGTGTTTCTACATATGCTTTATTGTTGTCGATCAAGTCTTGTATTGCATGTTTCAATTCCATGCAATCACTGGTTTTATGACCTTTGTTACTATGAAAGTTGCAATACTCTGCGTCATTCCACCATGGTGGTTTGAATTTTGGATCCCAGAATCGAGCTTCCCGTGCAGTTAGAAGGCCACTAGCAACTAACTCTTTCATTGCCGATTATATTGATTGACCTAAAGGTGTGAACCTTCGTCGATTTGATGGTCTCTGATATGGTAGAGTTTTTACTTTCTTGTTGTTTTGCATGGCATTTGGCTTGACTTTCTGGTCACTATTTTGATTGTTTGAAGAAGATGCAGTCAAGTTAAAAACTGGTTTGACATTTTGTGAATCGCTTGTTGTTTCATTTGTGTTGTGATTCTTTTGCCAAATTTTTGGTTTATCATTGCTTGAGTGCTGATTGGAGTAGTTATTTGTTTTATCATTGTAATGTTTGATAACTCCCCTTTTCACTAATGCTTCTTCAATTTTGAGATGAATTTCTATTACCTTTTTAAATGTGGTAGGACATTGTAATTCGAGTCTATAACTCATTTCTTTCGTCAAATTTTCAATGAATAACTCCATCTTTTCTTCCTCAGGAATGGATCTAGGATATCTAGCGAACAAGTGTCACCATCTTTGGAGAAAAGATAAGAATGTTTCACCCTTGTTTTGCTTTAGATTATAAAGATCCTTGATTGTTACATCATGTTGGATGTTGAAGGAGTATTGAGAGATAAATCTATTGACGATTTCCTCAAAAGTTCTGATACCAGGTTTTAACTTTGAAAACCACTCCATGCATGATCCTCCCAAACTCCTTGGGAATAGTCTCATTAAATAAGTCTCCTCTTGGGTAAACTCAAGACTCATTGTTTTGAATTCTCTGATATGATCAATTGGATCCCTTCTTCCATTATACTTATCGTATTTTGGGATCTCACAATGTCTTGGAAAAGGTATCAAGCCGACCATTGTGTCGAAAGGATAAGGAGAAATGTCTTGTATCGCATATCTCTTGGTAGTCCATTTCATCATATCTTGTATTTGTTATTGTAACAGTTGCATTTGAGATGTTAAAGCAGCAACTGGATCTATTGTTTGCGTAGGTTGCAAAATTTCATTCTCACTTGTGCTAGGTGCTTCCTTCAGACGGTTTACATCAAAGTCTTTTAGAAGTTTGGCACCCGATTTAGCCAACATCAAAAGATATTTCTCCATATCTTGTTCTAGAATCTTTTCCATAAATATATGGAACTTGGGATCTTGTTGAGCTGCTTGGATGTCCTCTGGAGTTATTTCATTTTTATCGTTTCGATTCAGGTTGTTCCAAGGATATTCTTCCGCCATTGCTTGGGATTTTAAAACTTCTTGCTCTAAGAGTTTCTACTTTTGGAAGCTAGTGAAGATTGGCATACAAAATTTTTCCCTTTCTTCCGAAATGTTGATCTTATTTGCTGAAAAATGTCAATTTAAAGTTTTAACAAAGCCGAATAAGATGATTGATCTTATTGATTTGGCTATGTTAAAAATTTGATTACTATACTTAGTTTCGTGATGAAGGATGATAGTATCCTGATGATGAGACTATAGTGTAGTAACCGATTGTGTATTTGGTTTTGACACTTGTGATTTGCAAGATCTTGTTTCAGTTGATAAGATGGAAAGTTTATATTAAACCTATCTATTTTCGGTTGCTAGACACTGATTCTGATAAGAAGAAATTTTATTTTGATGAAAAAAAGTGGATAAGATGACAGGCTGATGGACTGGTAAAAATTTAGAACTCTATGTTTTTAAAGCGCTAAATCAGAGGACAAAAGCGCTATTTCCCAGAAGCACTAGAATAGAGTTCTGAAGCACTGAAATAGGTGACAGAAGTGCTATCTTAACAAAACTGCTAAAATAGTGCCAGGAAGCGCTGTAGAAAATGATGGAAGCGCTACTTTACAGAAGCGCTGTAATAGTGCATAAAAGCACTATAGAATTTGATGAAAGCGCTATCATACTGAAAGCACTAAAACAGTGCCCGAAAGCGTTGTAGAATTTGATAGAAGCGCTATTTTACCAAAAGCGCTACAAAACAGACTGGAAGCGCTGAAATAGTGCCCGAAAGCACTATTTCACAGAAGCGCTGAAACAGGTTCTCCAGAATGCTTAAAAATAGAAGTTTATGACTATTGTAAAATCTGATCTGGCTTTGTGGCATACTGTATCAGGGATTGTGGAAGATAAGAAGGATGAATCCGTTGACTATGGTTGTGGAATTGTGTGAGAGCTCTTCTTTGAAAGAAGGCTTGTGAATAGAGCGGTTCTACCGAGTAATCTAATGTGTGGCCCCTAGAAAAATCATGATATCGGTGAATGAATGTTCTATGTTGTAAGAAGATTTTCCGATTTTGATATAGAAAATGTTGTCTCCTTAATTTATTTCTATAACCGAGAGGTTTCTTGGGTTTTGTGACTTTGATTTTTCTCTTGACAAACGTGGTGGACTTCCACTTTTGCAGCATGGATTTTCTGATTTGTTTTGACTTGACATTTTCAAGATGATCTTTAATCCGATTTAAATGAATTTGTGAAAACACGACAAGCAATTTTGAATAAGTGTTTTAAAACTGAAAAAGATCATGTATGTTCAAGGATCACAAATGATTCTTATTGATTTTGACAGGTTGTTTTGACAATTATACACAAATCAAACAGACTCACACTTAAGGACAAGTAGGTCATCATTATACTCACAGCCCACATCTTGAATTATGTTGACTCACATAGCAGTGTCACACCCTAGAGGGTGCCCGTGTTTTTGTCATTGCCATGCACGTACTCAAAGTGATGGAAGTGGATACCGAATCCCTTGAGCAAGCGGTCCTTGGTAATTATATGGTGAGTGTTTTGGAGGAAAATTCTTCCCTCCCCTTGCACTGTGAGTATGACAATGTATGGATACTGACTCGATGAAAAACTACTCTATGGTTTGTAGATAGGGTTTCGTTTGGTGTGGCAAATAGATAAACTCCCTCAAGAGACCTCCCAATCTTTAGAACAAAGATTTTGGGGATGGTTATCTTGCTCACTACCGTCAAGTTGGACTTTCATCAACACCTTGCATTTTTATTATAGTGGGTTGGAAAACTTGGCTTTGGTTGTTCCCACTTAGGTCGTTCCCGTAGGGTGAGTACTTTTTCCCACTATGATAGGCCTGCTAAAGGATTTAATAAAGCGTAAATGACATGAAGTAAATATGAATCTGACACTTTCATCACCCAGTTAAGGGAAGAGCATAATCCTAATCACCACAAGCACAACATATAAGTTTTTCTTGTTTTAAAAGCCCAAAAAGAAATTTTCTAATCTATGTGAAGGTGTTGCTTCATAGAAATTATGATCTTTTTTAACTTCTACTATAAGAATGTGATGACTATCCTAGGATTGATAGATTTGCTTTAAGAAAAACAAGAAAGTGACTATCCTAGATTGATCAATTTTAGAAAACTTTGAAGTGACTATCCTAGATTGATCAATTTCAGTCCAACTGTGAAAAAAAATTAAAATTTGGCCGTGGATGTGTCGGATCCAGACTGATTTTTACAAAAATGCTGGAATATTGCACCGAAGCGCTAAAATAGTTACCTGATGCGCTAAAACCCAAAAGCACCGAAACAGGACACCGAAGCGCCGAAGTTTGACATGGAAGCACTAAAACACCCGATGCGCTAAAATAATGACCGAAAGCGCTATAGCAGTGACCAGAAGCGCTAAAGTTGAAAGCGCTAAAATAGCGACCAGAAGTACTAAAACTTTTAACATAAGCGCTACAAGAAAAACACGCCAAGAACCTGCATGACACTTTCCAAAAAATTGATAATTTTGATAAAATTGGGGTTAATGCCCCACGGTGGGTGCCAAATTGTAACTGTAAATATGTGAATAAGATTAAAACACTTCTTAATAAGACATTATATCAATAATTAAACAAATTGAATCAATTCAATACAATAATTAATTGAAAGCGTCATATTGCTCTCTATCCTCAAAGATTTATTAAATCAAAATTGCTCTCAGATTGTTAAGCACTATGATTGTTAAAATGACTATCTAAAGAACGAGATGATGATAATGCAATGCTAAATGATAAACAATGTAAACTAGCATATATGAAATAGATAATTGTAGCTACAGGAGGCAGCCATGGTTGAAAACTTGAATGCTTCATGCTTGATATGTGAATGCTTGATGCTTGATGCTTGAATTCCTATAGAGTAAGAGTGAAAAAGCTTGATTATCTGGATCCTTTTCTTGGTTCAATGAGGCTTTATTTATAGAATTCCTGGTTGTAGAAATGCACAGGAAAAGTTTTGAGAGGTTTGGATTCAATCTGGAGGATTGAATGGTGAGAGATGGAGGAGATTGAGAGAAAGATGGAGATTGTCTCTACCCATGAAAACACTAGGCAAGAGAAGAGGAAGGATTGATGGAGGAGGATTGAGAGATCAAATTCAAAATTTGTCTCCAATTTGTCTCCAAAACTTCCCGTGAAGTTTCAAAGCATTAATTGTGACAATTTTAGACATAGGAAATCTAATTCATTTTTGAGGAAATGTAGATTGGAATATTCCTTATGCTCTAATTCAAATATTTTTGATTTATTTTAAATTAGGAAAAGGGAGATAAATAATTTAATAAAATGAACTATAGGATAGTTGTTTATTAAATTGAATAGAAGAATACAACAATTAATAAATAAAGTGTTTTGTCTTTATTTAATTAATTTAAGATTGATGTGATAGATTGAAATAGGGATTTGATAATTAAATTGAACAAAGTATTTATTTTTGTTTATTTAATTAAGATGAGATATTAGATGTGAACTGTATTAATAAATATTTCTATTTATTCAATAGTAGAGGAAATTAGAATAATTAATCAAATAATTTGTATTTAATTAATTGGATGCTCCAGACCAATTTTAGGTGTATACATTGGTTATTGTACATTATGAGATTTACGTCTTATTGGTGTTGTGTATATTCATTTTTTATTATTGTGCATGATGACGACTTTGTGTTTTGTTAGTAGTATGTTTTTTACATAGGAGCGGCTTTCCTTAGGGTCCAAAACCCTAAAGAGGTTACTAGGGTAACCTATTGAAAATGGTTAATCTAGTGAAAACCATAATATTAAAGTATTAAGGGCTGGGTAGTAATCATTTAACAACTCAAATAATTGTTTGCATCACCTGGTACTTTAACACTTGCTTAGGTTAAGGTAGGTTGAGAGAGCCTAGAATGGCTTAGTTGTTCACTTTGTCATCTCGAAAAGTGTTACGATTCCACATTTAGGGGCTGAGAATTGGTAGAGATTTCTAGGGTAACATAGGACGAGGTTCGATAATCTAGGAAGATTCACCTGGGTAACCTAAAATGACTGTGTGATGACACTCCTATCCTTGTACATTTTTGTGGTTTCTTATGTAGAGTCACTTGCAAGTTATTTTTTTTCCTCTAGGAGTATGTTTGTTATCATGTGTTTTAGATACTATCATGCCGTTATGTGAATGGCAACCATGTGATGTTATGTTTTTTCTTATTGTATGTCTATTTGACTTGTGGACCTGATACTATCTCTTAGCATGGGGGTGGGCTTTCAAGTACCACATGGTTGGGAGGAACATTCCCTTTCCTCCATTGGGTCCCCTTGCAGGTGATGCAGTTTGAGACAAGATTTCTCTTGACAGGTTCTTGGATTCACATCGTTCATGGAGTTGATCGTTGAGTGCGCTCGTGAACGTGATAGACAGTTGTACATGTTCATCTTCTATATTGTATTCAATCGTGATGATTACATGAGACTTTATTGTATTTGATTCTGGATGTATCGAGATTTGTCACAATCTCGTTTGTTGTATCTTGAACTTGTAATTTAAACCTCTTTAAGATAATGTAATCAAGATATGACATACTCGTATGTTTCTTGTATATGGTTCTTGATGTGTTATTCTTCTAGTATTTATTTTAGTAGTGTATTTGTGGAACCCTAAGAATGTTCATGCTTATGTTTCTTGTCACATATTGTTATTGAATGTTTGAAAAAAAAAAAATCATTCAGTTCTTTTGATGTATTATGTTGTTCTTTGGGTTCCATGACAAGGTGTTACATATTTACCATTTAACAATAGATGATTTTTTTTTTTTATGACTCAAGAGTGGTTTGAAAAATTATAACATGTAGTTCAATTATCCACAACTTCAAGAAAGAACCTAAAAAATAGCATAAAGAAAAGGCTCATTAGAATTATAACATGTAGTTCAATAATCCACAACTTCAAGAAATAACCTAAAAAATTGCATAAATAAAAGGCTCATTAGATCAAGGGTAAATCTATTCATAGGATGAGACTTATCAAAAAATTATAACATTTAGTTCAATAATCCACAACTTCAAGAAAGAACCTAAAAAATTGCATAAATAAAAGGCTCATTAGATCAAGGGTAAATCTATTCACAGGATGAGACTCTATCTTAAATTTTTTAGAACATTAATACTCCATTTATAATTATAGATAGTAAAATACCATAATTGAGCATTGTAGGTTGGTCATAACATAATAACCCGTTTGTGCCAAACCTCAAATTCTAAAAAAGGTGGAATTTATTTTATAAAAAAATATCCCTATCAACTCACATAAGAAAAGACTTTCTTTTTGTTCTCAAAACTTGAAATTCATTGATAAACTAATTGTGGTATAGATAGAAACCGAAATTTCAAGCCTATGGAAAAAAGAATACAAAATATTTTGTGTACAAATCATGTGCTAGGGAATTGAATAAATATATAGAGAAAATAGAATTGGTAGAAGATAGATTCATCATAAGCCCTTAAAATAATCTGAATTAACATAGATTGATATTCTTCTTCTTCAATATGTTGTCTAAGCTCTTTGTAGTGTGCTACTTGGCCCTACAATTTGTACCATATTTCATTATCGTTTATTCTAATGAACATAAATCATTAATATAAAACCACAATTATTCCTACAAAACATAATATAAAACAATAAAATAGGTTGAGATTTTGATATTACTACACACAAAAAAAATATATTTAATAGAAATTTTGATATTACTAATCATTTATTTTGAAAAAAAAATTGTAAAGAAATTTAATACCAAAGAATATTAGCAATTAGATCTACTTTGTGAAAAGAATTGATATTACTATGTAAGAATTGTAGTAAATAAATTTAATACCAAAGAATATTAGCAATTATATCTACTTTGTGAAAAGAATTGATATTACTATGCAAGAATTGTAGTAAAGAAATTTAATACCAAAGAATATTAGCAATTAGATCTACTTTGTGAACAAGAATGCCAGATTACACAAGTTGAATTTTGTGGTGTCCAAGAGTTCTTTTGTAGGGTAATTACTAAATTCAACTATATTTATAGAAAATTATTTGATTTTGAAATAGTTGCATGAAGATTTAAAACATAAAGCAATGCAAGTAAAAAAATAAGTTGCCATCAAGTTAAGATTTAAAACATATTATCAAATTTTAAAATATTTTAATTAAGATTTAAACATATTATTTGATTTTAAAATATTTGAATTAATATTTAAAACTTAAAGCAATGCAAGTGGAAAAATAAAGTTGTCATCAAGTTAAGACTTAAAACATATTAGCTAATTTTAAAATATTTCAATTAAAATTTAAATATATTATCCAATTTTAAAATATTTGAATTAGGATTTAAAACTTAAAGCAATGCAAGTGGAAAAAGAAAGTTTCGATCCGATTGACAAATGAATATTTATTTATCTTTTACCATTTAACGACAGGTGATGCCAACTATTTACCATTTAACGGTAGATGAAGACAACTATTTACCATTTAATGACATATGAAAGTTGTTTTTTGATGACTCAAGAGTGGTTTGTAGGTGTGAGACTTGTTTTAGGCTCAAATCTCACACTATATGTAGCCTATCGACTAGTTAATAATATTTCAACACTTCCCATAGTTATTTTTAGTATATAAATTTATAGCTATAGATTAAACAAAAAAATCATATAGATTATAACTTTATCTTGATTGCGATAATATCTAAAAAGGAAAACACTAGTTAGATGTCAATGACCTAAGAGTTTAATAAGTTTAATGAGTTCAATATTACCTTTAGTCACTAGAAATTTAGTTCAATAAAAATAGACAATTTCAATGAAATATTATTAGCAAGGACACCTTTATTCACGGAGCTAGTTTGTTGAATTCACATAATAGATATTGATCATGTTGTAATGGAATCAATAATATACAACTCAACTATGACTCGAATAAAATAACAACCTTAATAGAAAGTGGCATTATTCCACAAAAAAAGACCACTCAAAATAATATGAATATATATATGGATAATAAGTATAACAATGATGATGGCGCCTAAACCCTATTATTAATGTATATTATACCTAAGGATTTCTATTTTAGCTCATATTGATTGTAGGATATGCACAAAATGGATTGCAATTATAACTAGATCAGTAGGATCGATATGTTTATACCCGATTGGGTGGTATCATATCTTAGTGTAAGGTGGATATTGATCTCATGACACTTTGCAACGAGTATACGATGGTGGTTGTTTGCCACTACTTGCAGTGTTCTATGCAAGACCGAGGTGGTGTTGCTAATATGGTAGTGGGTAATGATCATGTCTTTTGGTTAAATGCTTTTGTGGGTTGTCTCATTCTGGTACTGTTCACTCTTAAAATTTGGAAAAGGTGATCGAAAGGCTACAAATCAGAGTATAAATTTTATGGACGATCCATTAATAGAGATTCTATATGGCAAAAAGACCAGAAACGTCAAAAGAGCATACACCGAGAAATTAGGAAAAGGAGGAGACATAATGTTGCTTATTCAAAAGAAGAATTATTCAAGGTGACAGCAAAAAGATAAGGAGCATAGACAGTACCCATATTCAGCATATTCAAAGAAATAGCCATGGACCACATTCAAATCCTCACAAGAAAATGTCAAGCTGTTTCCTGAGAGGATTCTTTTTGCATAATTTAGAGAGAGTAGAAAAAACGTTAACCTTGTGACCGATTTGCATGGCGTTTTGAACATTTATCTGAGTTGCAAGCTAGTGTTGTGACAAAGAAGAAAGAAGCAGGTGAAATCAATCAAAAAATAGACTTTATTCTTTCATATTTCCATTATGTCACCAATGATATGATCCCAATAATGACTAAACACAAGGTAGTCGTCTGTAAAGGTATCCTTTGTGGTTTCAAAATATCTTATGAGATATGATTACACATTGGAACATATTATAGCAATGCTAAATTCAGTCAGAATAAAGGTTTGAGTTGGCCAGATTTCCTGTCTTGAAAAGGGGTGCCTATTCAAACAAGAATTAGAAGTCATTGTGGGACACTTCAAGACAAATTTGAATGCATAGGTCAAAGAGATCGAGAAACAAGGATATGGCAAAGTCATAGACTTCATTATTATGGCAACCACTCTCTATCAGGAGGCTATTTAGCCCTTCTCAAATGAGTTGTGAATGATTAAGTTTCAGATAGGGTGGCAAGGACTTGTTAAGGAATACAGATCAATTCGGATTACCAGGTATGTATTGATATGCGCCCTTGTGTTATCAAGGATCATGTAGTTTACTATGGAATCCTCACCAAGTGTGTGCACAGTCATGATTGCTTGTCTCTTTGAATTACATTGAGAAGTTACTAGAGATGATAATATCTTAGTTTCTTACAAGCTTTCAATTATGTGCTCTAAATTATGAAGAGTTCAATATCTCTTTCCTCCCTTCATCTTACTTCAGCTTTTGATGTTTCTTTGGAATTTCTCGAAGTTAATTATTTAGTGAATTTTTACATAATTGTTAAAATTTATATTTATTTTTTTCTTGTTTTTAATGTTATTTTGAGTTAAAAGTGAATTTTTACATAATTATGTTTTGTTGAAATTTATAATTTTTTGGATAATGTAAAAGAAATATTAATAGAGGATGGATGGAATATCTAAAGGTTGTAATCATCAAATTGTCTAAGATCTTGTATAGATGTGATTTTGAGCAAGAAATTGTTGACATAATCACTCTATTATGTAGAGTGTCCTACTACTACTACATTTGAACCATATATGTAGCTACTATATGAGTACCATATTGAATGGAGAAAATATGATATAATAGTAAGAGATCATTAGTGACAACTTGCAAAAGTAGTTGACAACACTTGAAGACACTAAAGGCTTCTATATGACCTCGTTTTTGGTCTATTATTCGATGAGGAAGTTTACATCTATGATTAGAAAGGAGAGGTAAAATGGGTTTGAAATCAAGACAAGTACTAGAATATGAACACTACCCTTAGTGGGAATACAAGAAATCAATGATACATTATCAAAGAGCTAATGATTATTTCTCTATGTGGTTGGTGAGATTGATGGAAGGAGATAAAGAAAAAAGACTATCAACACAATCTATGTTAGAGATAAGAAACCATGATAGTTGCTATATACAGTTTCCAAAAAAAAATTATATCATAATAGAAGATTTTTTGGACACACCTTACAAATTTCCAAGATATCCCATGAATAAGATAGTTTTGTTGGAATTGTCAAGGAAAATCTATGAAAACGTTTATAAAGACTACATTATTTATAACAATTGTCAAGTTGTACTCCAAAAATTTTACATATTTTTTCCATATTATACTTTAAATATATATAAATATATTTTATGTCTTCCTTCAGTTGTATGTTTAGATACAATCTTTTGCCCATGTAAGGCAAGCATCCATTTGAGTAGGACAAGATTCTATTCAAATGGGTTAGGTGTCGGGAATAGGATGTCATTTAATTGCATTCTAAACATATTTCATGTATCTCCTAAGTCCTTAGATTGTGTTGCACAACACAAGGATTAGGAAGACATAAATTTGGAATAAAATAAACATTTAATTTGACATTTGTAGTTATTCCTAAATAATAGGAGCATGTGGGGATGCCTTGGGAGATCTCCTACAAAATAGGAGCACATGGGCACCCACATGGGAGGTGGGATCCACCTTGGTTCACTTAACTGGTTGGTGAATTGAGTACACTTCATAAATGCATCTCAGGTTCCTACAAAATATGGATTTTGATTTATGCATGTTGAGTACCTATAAAATAGGGATTGATGTGTATGAGGTTTAGTTCAATTCAGTTCAATTCAGTTCAATTCAATTTAGTTCAGTTCAGTTATGTTTCAGTTGCATGTTAGTTAATCTTAGTTGACTTGAGTTGCATGGACATATAACAAGTTGATACATTCAATTAATAGATGGAGGATCATGCATGCATATTGTTTTGCATGAGTGACAGATGTGTTTTAGTTAACAAAGATTAACTTGGGCCCACCTTGGGAGCCCAAGTTGGCATCTTTGAGTTACAACTATTACATGAAAAAGATATTTATAATGTTCAATTAAGTGGGACCCAGTTTGGATGCCTACTTTGAGGATGAGCTTGCATAAGATATTTTTGACAACTATGAAGTTAACACTTCAGTGTTGGGCACCAAATTTGAGGGAGACTCTTGTTAGGGAGACTCTTGTTTGACTTGTGCATGCATATGAGAACTCAACTTAGCAACCCTAGGCATGGATTTTCTCAAGAGGCTTTGTGATTATATATTTGATAACTCTTATGAGTTTGTAAGCAAGAATATTGTCTATTATTGCAGCAATTGTATGAGAGAGTTTTGTGATAAAATATTGCAGGTTGTGAAGAATATTTGTTGAAGAACAAAGGAAGCATATCAAGGAGAATTGAATCAATGTTATTGTAATATTAATCAAAGGTTAAATAATACAAGCAATACCAATTCTGGTGGAGTTTTTTTTTGAAAGGTTTTCTCCACGTACATGTTTTCTTTCTATTATGTCTTATATTTCTTCTATCAATCTTCTATCTACTTTCTATAACATTAAAATTGATCTAATTCAAGATTAATCCTACACAAGAGATTGTGACAAAAATACTAAAAATGAATCTACAGTTACACAAGGTTCACAAATTTTAAGCTACATTTTTACTACATTTTTACCTTCATTTTTCAATATTTGGTATCAGAGCTAATGGTTGGGTAAAGTTTGGGATGCCTTTCTCTTAAAAGTTTGAAGGATTTTTGGCTATAGTGGGAGCTTTTAATATTGTGTCAATTGTTGATTTGTAAAAGTAGTGTTGTTACAATGAGTTTTAATTATCGTTTAGATATTGAAAGATTTAATGGATCTAATTATGAGATGTGGAAACTAAAAATGGAGAATCTCCTTGAAGAGAGAGATCAATTATTAGTTGTTGGTAATGAGACAAAGTCACCTACAACGATGTCAGATGAGGATTGGGCTAAGATTGATAAGAAGGCAAGAGGGACCCTATGATTATGTCTTGTTGATGTTGTTCTCTTGAATGTTTTAGATGAAACTACCACATATAAGTTGTGGAAGAGAATAGGGGTATGTGCAGGATCATCATGGAAAAAATAGGCCCTTAAGTGGCAATAAAATTCAAAAAATCAGAGTTAGGAAACTTGACATAAAAATTTGAATAAGTTATCTATATTATTTCAAAAATATGTAAGAATAGAATCTGTAGAAAATTGAATGTAGTTTCTAAACTACTAGGTTTAATTTTTATTTTTTTAAATCTATTTGGTGAAAATTTGAAATTTTAATGCAGTAGTACTTAAATTTCAGGGAAAAAATAAGAAGTAGGTATCTGTCTAACAACCCTAACCACAGTAAAATGATAATATTTTTTTATAATATTTTATATATAAGTAGGGGACTAATGTCCCGATGTGATTCATATTCTTTTGTAATTTGTTTCCAAGTAAATAATTAATTATGAATTTTTTATTACAAATTTTAAAAAATATAAACACTCGTATGTCTGACCACCTTAACTTGGTCAAAACTTCATGAAATTCAATTCTTGTTTTTTAATCCTATAGTATGTGAAGCATAGAATATGACACATATTTTGGATTCAAAAATTGTGATGCCATTTGAATACTATAGGTTTTTTTCAACCAACCTATCAATCAGGACTTTAGTCATAAATCAAATAGAAAATGAATAATAATTATTTATTAAATTCAAATTAAATCACAATTTATATTGGTGGAAAGATGAGAATCTCCTTTAAAAACCCTTTTTGTTTCATCAATTTTGGGTAAAAAAAAATTCATCAGCCACATGGGCCATCATATCACTTAGATATCACCACTTTTTGGCCCATCATGATCCTGCACATACCCATAGGTGATATCTATCAAACCAAAAGTCTTAATAATAAGTTGTATCTAAAAAGATAGTTGTATTCTTTAAAGATGAAAGATAGTAATTCTATTGCAAATCATTTGAATTCTTTTAATTTGATTCTAAATCGGTTAGCATTTGTAGATGTAAATCTAGAAGATGAAGATAAATGCATTTTGTTACTTTGTTCTTTACCAAAGTCTTGGGAAAATCTAATTGTTGCTATCAGTGGTAGTGGTGCAAATCTTAAGATGGACAATATAATTCCTACTCTCCTATTAGAGGATATGAGGAGGAAGTCTAAAACAGAAATCCAAGATGCCTTGTTTGTAAAAGGTAGGCCAGAGAAAAAGGAACCTAAGGGAGACAAGGAAGGAAAGGGTAAGTCCAAAGGATGGTCTAAAACCCCTAGTAAGAGTAAGGTAAAGTGTTGGAACTATGGGAAACTGAGACATGTGAAGAAGGATTGTAAGAACAAGAAAGAGATTTTTGATTCTTCTACAGAGGAATCCTCATATGACAACAATGATGCATTGGTTATTTCAGCTAATATTTTTTGTGATAACTCTTTTCTTGATGTTTCAAAATGATCTTCATGGAGAGTATGGTAGTCACGATGCCATGTGTGACTCGATACCATGGTTCAGTGGGAGTTGTTGGAAGTGACGTGGATGCATCATTATTAAGGTTATCTCCAGGTGATATGGGTATATGTTTTCTTGGTTTAGAGTGGTTGCTATTATGTCATGGTTTACACTTGATACGAGTTTATAGTTTGGCATGGTACTAGTTCTCTTGAGACTAGGATTTTTATGTATGTTATGATGCATGTGATCTCCTTGGAGGAGATGGTTTGATCATGTTGTAATTTTTATGTTCTTGATTCATGATTGGATCTTTGACATTGATCGTAGTAGTTCTCTTTGTATTGGGTGCATTAATCATTTTTTGTATTACTTCATGATAGTGCTATGTTTCATTTGGAGTTTGGCATGGATTGGTTGGTTACAGGTCCTCATGGATACTTGGAGAAATAAGTGAGGCTTGAGTTCTCTTATGTTAAGAGATATATATTGAAATGGTTACTTGTAAGAAAATAATTTTCAACAGTAAAGACCAAGAAGCCTACACCTTGGTTGGACATGAGTTCAACACACTTGGTGGTTTCACATGCCTCCAAAGAGGAATTTTGGTTATAGAGACTTGGGAAAGGTATTGGTTTTAATTGCAAGCAAATTAAACTTGAATGTGATAGTCAGAGTGCTATTTTTTTAGCCAAAAATCCTATGTATCATGCTCATACTAAGCATGTTGATGTTCAGTATCACTTTGTGTGAGAAATGGTTGAGAGTGGGAAGGTATTAATTGAGAAAGTTGTCACTTTAATTAATAATATAGATTATCTTACGAAACCAGATCCTATAGATAAGTTATTTTGGTTTTGAGTATTAATTATTTGTTTAGAGCTTCATGATTATGCAGGTTGCATTTGAATTTGGCATGAATCGATTAGTTGGTGCATGAAGGCCATTGGCCTTGAGTAATGTACTTGATTTATAATAATGATTCCTTGTTTAGAATAATTGCGATGTATAATTTCAAGTGGGAGAATGTTGGGAATAGGATGCTATTTAATTGCATTCTAAACATATTTCATGTATCTCCAAAGTCCTTGTAATTTGTTTCACAACACTAGGATTAGGAAGAGATTAATTTGGAATAAAATAATCATTTAATTTGACATTTGTAGTTGTTCCTAAATAATAGGAGCATGTGGGGACACCTTGGGAGAGCTCCTACAAAATAGGAGCACATGGGAACCCACATGGGAGGTGGGATCCACCTTGGTTTAGTTTACTGGTTGGTGAATTGAGTACACTTTAGAAACGCATCTTAGGTTCCTACAAAATAGGGATTTTGATTTATGCATTTTGAGTACCTATAAAATAGGTATTGATGTGTACGAGGTTCAGTCCAGTTCAGTTCATTTCAGTTCAGTTATGTTCAATTATGTTTCAGTTAGCTTTAGTTGTATGGTAGTTAATCTCGGTTGACTTGAGTTGCATGGACATTTAACAGGTTGATATATTTAGTTAACAGATGGAGGATCATGCATGCATATTTTTTTGCATGAATCAATGATAGATGTGTTTCAGTTAACACAAGTTAACTTGGGCCCACCTTGGGCACCCAAGTTGGCATCTTTGAGTTACAACTATTGCATGGAAAAGATATTTATAATGTTTAGTTAAGTGGGACCTATTTTGGATGCCTACTTTGAGGATGAGCTTGCATAAGATATTTTTGACAACTTCGAGGTTAACACTTCAATGTTGGGCACCAACTTTGAGGGAGACTCTTGTTTGACTTGTGCATGCATATGAGAACTCAACTTGGACACCCTAGGCATGGATTTTCTCAAGATGCTTTGTGATTATATATTTGAAAACTCTTATGAGTTTGTAAGAAAGAATATTGTCTATTATTGCAGCAATTGTATGAGAGAGTTTTGTGAGAAAATATTGCAGGTTGTGAAGAAGATTTGTTGAAGAACAAAGGAAGCATATCAAGGAGAATTGAATCATTGTTATTGTAATCTTAATCAAAGGTTAAATAATACAAGAAAGACCAATTCTGGTGGAGTTTTTTCCTGAAAGGGTTTCTCCACGGACATGTTGTGTCCTTTCTATTTTTTCTTATATTTCTTCTATCAATCTTCTATCTACTTTCTACAACATTAAAATTGATCTAATTCAAGATTAATCATACACAAGATATTATGACAAAGAATACTAAAATTGAATCTACAGTTGCACAAGATTTACAAATTTTAAGCTACATTTTTACTATAGTTTTACCTTCATTTTCAATATTAGGCACATGCAAC
Source organism: Sequoiadendron giganteum (assembly GCA_007115665.2). Classification (NCBI taxonomy): domain Eukaryota; kingdom Viridiplantae; phylum Streptophyta; class Pinopsida; order Cupressales; family Cupressaceae; genus Sequoiadendron; species Sequoiadendron giganteum. The sequence continues at coordinate 728,241,357 of CM021100.1, read as the reverse complement.
AACCCACTTGGGTAAAAAATTTGAAAATTATCTTATTCACAAGGAAGAATGAATAATGCCTTGTTTTATTAATTATTTTAAATATCTTAATATTTGGTATTTTTAATGGAATACTTAAGAAATAAAGATAGTCGATATGAGCTATCTTGTCCTATGGGACAAATAATTTTATTAGCCATATGGTCTCTTTTGTTAATCAAGCTTACTTGTCCATATGGGATTATTGTTACAACATGACCAATAGGAACCATTCCTCTATCCAATATGGAATAGTTTAATTAGTTATATGGGCTATAGGTATGAGTAATAATGATTATACTCTAGCTAGAGACTTTGACTCATTGGGACCAACTGGGTCTTGAGTCACTCGTAAAAAAACCATAGTATTCCCATTATACTATATTGAGTTTTTTGAAAGTCTTTAAATATCTTGTACCATTCCTTGGGGTTTTAGACTATGAATAAAATACATGTCAAATCCACCTCAAGGATTCTTGTGAGTATCATTGACTATCATATTTTATTCTAATTACCAATTAAATTCAAAGTTTAATCTTTATGAATAAGTTATAGAACCTACAATTATCTCTATACTCTAGTATTAAAAACATCCTTCATTTCCCACTCAAGTGAAATAGCAACATAATCCTAAATTAAAATATCTACTTGCAAGCACCTTAGAATAAGGTGTTTGATGTTAAGTGTAAATTGTGAGATGATTCAATGTTTGCCCAAAATATAAGTTTGGTCTGAGGATGATTTCTCATTGGCTCATTTAGCCTAATATTTTTTTTATCCTTATCTCCCTAGCAATTTAAAGGTATGGTACCATAGACATTATTGTTGCAAATATGTTAGGTTGTAATTACACTAGTTCAAGTATGATATTATAACCTATAAATGTGAACTAGAGGCACTATAGATACCAAACACTACATTAATTTTGGTTTGTTTATAACACTTACTATTTTCTAATGACCAAAATCCCTAGTAGGTGAGGTAAGAGCATATGACAAGTAAGTGTTCAAGAGCTTATTCAAAATGTTTTGTTATTAGAAAACATAAAATTATTATTATATAATCATATGATTTGATAACCTAATAGAACATGAATGTCATTTAATTTTTTATCAAAATACAAGAATTTTCATAATATTTATCGAAACTCAAAAATAAAATTTTTAAGCTAATCTACTAAGATTAAAAAAAAATGAAATATATAAATTTGGTGTTATATTTGAACTAGAATATTATTACAATTTTTATCACGAAGATCCCTATTGGGTGAAATGAGAGCATATGATAGATAAATAATTCAATAAAAAATGATCAATCCAATTTGTAGTACTATCTAGCAAGAAAAATAAATTTGTTGAAACTTTAGTTGGTAAATCGTAAATGTAAACTACTATACAATTAATATCATTTGGAAGCATCCCAAAAAATAAATTTTATCACATTTTTACAAAATAAATATTGTATACTCATATCACTTCTTAACCCAAAAACTATTCATAACTCCATATTTCATATTACTTTCTACAAAACATATTTTACCTAAATCACCATGTTTTGTAAAATAGCTTATATTACAACTTCTAATACAAGAAGAAACATTTTAATAGTGTCAAAATTCAATTATCATGATAGGAACGTAAACTCACAAGGATTTTCAATTAATAGAATATTAAGTATGCTACTTTCATTAATTGTTTGATATCAAATTTAAAGTAAATTCAGCTATGCATTTTTCCTTTACTAATATTACTTCATGAAAATAATAAAAAATTAATGGTCTAAACTTATGAATAAAAAATAACTTCTCAAATAATGTAGTATAAATCTCAACCATAATAAAAAACAATAATGAACTCTAAAGAGCTAAGTAATATACAAAACACATTGATCAAAGAGTCATTCTATCCAAATTCAAAACAAATAGAGTTTTAACCATTGTATAGTAAATAATTATGAATGGATTTTAAGAGACATAAGTTATAAAGTTAAAGAATAATTATAATCTCATCATAAGAAAATTAGTAAACAACTTATAATGGTGTCCAACAATAGTCTTAACATAATACCTATATCACAATAATTTCAAGTTGAATTTGAAACCAAAATAAAATAGATGAAATATATCATTATAAATAATTATTTAGGTACATAACAACCCATGTGATGAATACAACAATTATCATTTAGGTGGATTAAAAATTTCCCAAAAATAAACTTTAAGAGTCTACATGTAACTCTACCCATCATAAGAAAAAACACATACAATACTAATATTAATAATGTTTCACTAGTATTAAGAAAATCTTTTTGGTCGGAACTAGCTGCCTTTAGGAGGATTTTTGATAAAGAAGCCTAGATGGTTATGGGGGATTTTAACACACCCTTAATGAATGGTGAAAATTTTGGGGAATCCCAGATTAATTTGGAGAGTAAAGAGGATCTTCAAAATTTCATTGATAATCAAGGGCTGATTGATCCAGATCTTCATGGAGCCTCCTTCACCTGGTCAAATTGTAGAAAGGGGATGGATCTCATATAGGTCAGACTAGATAGATCTTTGATATCAAATCATTGGTATTTTGATTATTACTACTCCCTTAAAGCTCTTACCAGAATTGGTTCTGATCATTCTCCTATCAGTTTCACGGCGGATCCAATAAATAATAAGAAGAACACTCCTTTCAGATTTGAAAATGTGGATCTCTCATCCTGCTCTTAAAGAGGAAATAAGTAAATGGTGGAATATAAGAATTCAAGGAACTGCTATGTTCAGAATTGCTATAAAATTAAGGGAAGTGAAATGTAATTTAAAAAAGTGGAAAAAGGATTCTTTTGGGAACATCTTTAAGATTAAGTCTGATCTACAGATGGATTTGGGAGAAATTCAATTTAAAATATAGAAGGAGGGTTACTCAAATGACACTAAATAAAAAGAGAATGAGCTCCTTACGAAGATGCATGACATAATTGGAAAGGAGGAGGAGTTATGGAGACAAAGATCTAGAGCTCTTTGGCTGTCTGTAGGAGATAGAAACAACAGGTACTTCCATTTATCAGCATCAAAACACAGAGTTGTTAACATAATATCTCAAATAGAAGTGAATGGAACCAGGTATGAGGAGGAGGAGGATATTAGAAAGTAGGCGAGCTCCTTCTTTAAACATCTTCTCTCTGCAAGTAATTAAATAAACCAAAATGAGCAGGATCAGTTAGTTGAAGCTATACCAAGAATTATCAACCAGGAAAACAACTCTTTTTTTACAGCGATCCCCACCAATGAGGAAGTCAAGTGGGCTGTCTTTTCCTTTGATGGGAGTAAAGCTCCGGGTCTTGATGGTTTCCCTTTATTTTTCTTTCAATGGCTTTGGGAGATTGTTGAAAAAGATGTGGTTAATGCTATTAAGGAATTCTTTGCATCCAGATGCCTTCTAAAAGGACTTAATCCTACTTTCTTGGTTCTAATCCCTAAGAAACCTGGAGCTAATAAATTTGAGGGTTTTAGGCCTATTAGTCTCTATAACTCTTTATACAAAATCATCTCTAAGGTCTTAACTCTAGATTCTTAAATTTTTTGCCTTCCTTGATTTCTCTTCAACAGAATGGCTTTGTCCCTGGTAGAAAAATTCTTGACTCTATTGTTACGGTACATGAGAATATTCACTCCCTTGTTGAGTCGAAGACTGAAGGCTTCTTATTAAAGCTTGACATCTCAAAAGCCTATGATAGATTTGATTGGATTTTTTTATTTAAAATCTTAAAGGCTTTTGGTTTTAGTAATAGGGTTATCCAATTGGTGGAACAACTTGTGTCCACGACTTCCATATCGATTATGGTCAATGGATCCCCTACCTCTTATTTTCAGAGCACTAGAGGTCTAAGGCAGGGTGATCCTATCTCTCCTATTTTGTTCACTATTATGGCTGAAAGTTTAGGCATAAATCTAAAAAATTTGGTTGACTTTAAATCTCTTGCTGGTCTCAAACCTTCCTTGGGAAATCTGGTGTGTTCCCATCAACAATTCGTTGATGACACTATGCTTATGGGTCAAGCTACAGTGTCTAAAGGAAAATCTATTAAACAGTTGCTTGACAAGTATGGGAGAGCTTTAGGACAACTGATCAACAATCAAAAAAGTTCTATGTTCTTCTTCAATACTCCGAACCACAGACAAGCCAAAATTGCCAGAATTTTGGGTTGTAGGGTGGATTCCTTTCCTACCACCTTCCTTGGTCTACCTTTAAGCTTGAAACCTCCTGAGTCTTTCTAGCTCTCATTGGTGGAAAGATTCAGCAAGAAGCTTGCGGGTTGAAAAGGTGCCCTACTAAGTCAAGCCAGAAAACTCCAGCTCCTCAAAGCCTCTCTCCAAAATCTGCCTATCTATGCCCTGAGCCTATTTAAGATTCCTATGAAATTTGCTGATTCCATTGAAACAATTCAAAAAATATTTCTTTGGTCGGGTGTTGGGGAAAATAAAAGACTTCCCTTAATAGGCTTGAATCTGGTTTGTAGACCTAAAAATGCTGGTGGACTTGGTTTAAGAAGAATAAGAACTGTCATAAAAATCCTCTTAGCTAAACAATTATGGAGAATCTCCTCTTCTTCTGGGGAGTGGATTGAAATTCTGGCCAACAAATACTTAGAAAATAACTGTTCTTCCATTATTAAGAAGGACCCCCACCTTCTTCCTAGAGGGTCTACATGCTGGAACAATATAATCAGTGGTAGAAAGATTATGGATGATGGTATTGGATGGCAAGTGAGAAATGGTAATCAAACCAGATTCTGGGAGGATAGATGGCTTTTTAAGGAGCCCATAATATAATTCAATTCCTTTAGTGAATGGGATAAGACCTGTAAGGCACGGTTTGGAACTTATGTGAAATATTACAGAGCAAACAGTAATTGGGTGGACTTGTATAGTGTTAGTCAGGCTCTAGCTCCCATCCAGTCTTCTCTGATGGCGGTTAGAATTAGCTCTAAGCAGTTGGATGATTGTGCGGTTTGGATCGATGAACCCTCTAGCAAATTCTCTGTGTCTTCTGCTTTCACCAGGATCACTTCTTCTCTGGATCATCCTCCCTTCTGGTCTAAAGCTTGGTTCAAACATTTGATACCTAAAATTAATATCTTCTTCTAGATCCTTCTCCAAAATAAGGTGCTGATAATTGATAACCTATGTAAACGCGGATTTCAAATTCCAAATCGATGTTGTCTTTGTAAGATGGAGGCTGAATTAGTGCGTCATTTATTCATTCATTGCTCTTTTGTTGTGCCTCTATAGGAAAAATTCATCAGGTTATGGCACCTTCCTTGGGTTTTCCCTTCGTCCATTGAAGATTTCTTCTCTCAATGGAAAGCCCCAACAAGGAATCCTATGCTTAGGTTTTTTGGGATTTATCCTTCCCTCATGTTGCTTGGGGTCTCTGGAAAGAATGCAAAAATATAATCTTTAGGGACAAAGAAGCCTCTGTGGAGATTGTCTTTGATAAAACTGTCAGACCCCTAAAGGAAAATTTCAATGTCATGGCCCAGAAGGACAGAAGGCCCATGATAGCGGTGCATTTTCCCTATGATTTAATTGTTGCTAAGGAGTGGAACATTAGTCTAGATTTTTCTAGTACTATAATGAAGGCCAAGAAGGACAAAGAGGGTGTTTGCTAGTCTTTTCCACCAAAGGGGTGGATGAAAGCAAACTTTGATGGTGCGGCTAAAGGCAATCTAGGGGTGGCGGGCTGTGGAGGAGTTATAAGGGATTCCTATGGCAATTTCATTGGAGCAATTGCCTCGCCTCTTGGCTCTCAAACTAATCATCTGGTGGAGGCTGCTTACGCTTTTCACATCATAAATTTAGCCCAAAGTCTTAACATTAAAAATATGTGGCTTGAAGGAGATTCCAAAAACATAATTGACTACCTCAGTGGCAAGTCTCCTCCATCGTGGACTGTCAAATCATGGATAGAGGATTCCATATTGAATTTGGCTAAATTTGAAAAAGTTAAAATATCACATGATTATAGAGAAGCCAATGCTGTTGTGGATTTTTTTGCTAACAAAGGAGTTAGGAGTAAAGATGTGTGTACCTGGCTGAATACTAGCGACCTAAACTCTAATATCTGTGCCCTATTAAATTATGATAAATCACATGGAAAAGTGACGTGTTATCCCTTTAATGAGGACAGACTAGATCTTTCACATCACAATCATTAGAGTGCATGGAACCGAGCCCAGTGGTTTAATCAGTAAGAAAACTCCGCACGCTTTGTGGGTTCTTAGATTTGGCAGGGCCAATTATAGTAAAGCTTGCATTTGGGTCTACCTCATTGTGTTGGCCAAAATGGGAGGAGACAGAAAGTGAACTGAGCTGGACAGCTACGAAATACACATGAAAAATGCCAAGGCTTGGAACAAGATTAAAAGCGGAGGGTCGCTTCCTTTCTTGGAGAAGCTTCATGGTTCTAACCAGGAGGCTACAGATCTCTTTGTTAAAATTTGGAATAATGGTAACTTGACCCTATTTGATAGGAATGTGGAGCTCAGCAAAAATCTTATTGCTGAAGTTACGAGATTATCTACTGAAGGGAAGAAGTTCTTTAGGGATAGGGCTTTTTCCGATGAAGCTGTGATTAGATTTCCTAAAAAGGACAAAGAAAGGCAAAGTATGGTTAAAATTGCTAACAACTACTTCAATGTTGACTCCATAAACACTATCTGGAGAAAGGTTCTACGGGTCATCATGGAGTACATTACGGTGGATGGGCACTTCACTAAATTCTATGGCTACCACTTTTCTCTTCTCAACCACTTCTGATACAAGGTAAGGGTCTCTATCCCCTATTATCTTTTCTGCTCCTTGAAGAAAAGCTTGGAGGATAAAATGAAAAACCCTAAAAGATTCCCCATTCTGCACACTGGGTTAATTAGGCTGATTGTTGATTATCTCAATGTGCCTGCTCCTGTTATTAAGGAAACCATCCCTGATTCTAAGAGTGATGACACTGAGCCCAGTGGCTCGGAGTATCTACCTAATTCTACTTTGGCTAGAAAAGTCCCTAGCCTGCACGTTGTTCCTTCTGGGAAATCTGGTAAAACCCATGTTGAGCTTGAGCCCAACAGCCCTTCCCTTAAGAACAACTCTTTTGATAAGAAACCCCAAGCCAAATGCCTTGTTTCCTACTCTGAAGAGTCCTCTAACTCGGAGGAGTCTGATGCCAACAAAACTGAGTCTTGCGCTGATCCTCTGCTGGATAAACACATTAATGATTACCCCCCTGTTCCTAACCCTGAGTATTCTTGCCCTAATATTGGTAATGAGCCCTCTCTGGATATTCTGAACCTAGCCAAGACCAATTCTGAGTCCCAATTCAAACTCTTGGAATGGACTCTCACTTAAATTAATGTGTTGAAAATAAAAAATTGGGCTCCGCAAAGCAAGATTGATGAGCTAGGCGCAAAGATTGCTGAGATTGAAAAGAAAGATGTTGATCACAGCAATAGAAATATCGACTCCAAGGCTGAGAACATATGGAACACCATCAAAATAGTCATTGAGCAAAATAATCGTATGGCAAGACACCGCCATTATCATTAATGCAATGACTAAGAAGCTTGATAAAGCCCAGCAGGGTTCTCTGGTGGTGGATCTGGAGGAAACAGAGGATAAAAGCTAGGATACGAAAGCGAGAATTTCTAGAAGAACCAGAGCCAATCTAAAGCACAAGGCCCCCCTTACTTCGAAGATGATTCAAACTTTTAGAAAGGGTGTCAAGGATATGTAGAATCTGGAGGCGGAGACAAAGTCTGTCCTCATGACTGTGAACTAACGGCTAGGGTTTTCTTGGTGTTTTCTTTGCTGTCCCTTTCGCCTTAACCTTTGTGGTCTTTTTCGTTTGGTTGCTACTAGTCTTTTTTTGGCAGCTGGTTTTCTTGGTTGGACTTTGGTGTCCTGCATTCTATTTTGTAAACATTGTGGTTTCGGGTCCCTGTAAAACCCATTGTACCCCTTTTATCAAAATAATGTTTCACAAAAAAATGGACTTTGTATTGAGACCACCAAGCTATGGTAACAGTTACTTTTTCAAAAATGAAGGGGAAAAAAAACAATTTTGAGGGTTTCATGGCTACTCTAGGTGTCATCAAATAGGACAACAACAACATACAATCATACCTAACACTCATTATTGATACCAAGGCCCATTTCATCCCAAAAAAGGCTAAATTGAGAAAAGCAACCATTGTTCGATATTTATGCAAAGGAGACACCATGAAATTTTTTTAATTCAAGCCAAAAGGGATAACTAGTGGGGACTAGAGAGGAACAAGAAATGATGTGTTTGTTAGGGCATCATTTCAAGGAATTTTTTTTTTTTTTTAGGAGTTCTGTAATCCAAGTACTCTACCTAAGAATGGCTTGTCATACTTTTCTTTCATGTATGGTGCTCCTTGTTGGTAGGAGACACTGAAAATGTTAGTTGGTGTTGTCATTTATGGTAACCCTAGTCAACGATTTGATCCACATGTCATCATTTGATCACAACGGAAGTCAAATCGAAGTTTTGTGATTAACTATCAAGCAAGAATAGAGCATCCGACAGAATTGTGTTCATCGATTCACATGCAATTTTTTGTTATCCTTTTGAGTTTTGGATCTTAGGGAAGGTTGTTTGGTATATGATCTCTATTATTCTTGAATATTAGAGCCTTGTATCAAACCGTGTGTGAGTTAGAAGATCTAGTTGATTAATTTTCTATTTAACAGTGCATGAAGGCCGACTTGGTGGATGTAGCCATTGTAGATATTTGAAGAGTAATTTTTTAAGTGATTTTGTGTTCGAACATGTTGATTTGGGTCATCACTATGATGTGGCCGACTTTGGTTGGTGTGTATTGATAATTAATTATGGATTGAGCTGACAGTTTGTATATATTTTTCATATTTTGTTCGAGCCGACATGTAGCGATTAAATCTTTAGTTGTGGATATATATAAGTGATCGATTATATCATTTTTATATATATGTGAAGTTTTTTTATGTGTGTTGTGAATATTAGAAGGATTATAAAGCGATTATGCACAATTTCACTTATGCAAAAAATTATTTGTGATCCGAGTCAAAGCACTCAAAGCAGAAGTGAACAATCAGACATAAGGTCAAGAATTTGATTGATGAGCTTAACTGGAATTGTAATTAGGCATTAGTAGATGTTATTCTTTAATTTCAATTCTTCAGATGGATTTAATCTGAATGTTTTGTATGTATTGAACCTTTCTATTTTTGAGAAGTGAGCTCTAAGCAGTGTGCCTAAATGCAAGTGCATTCCCATTTTGTAAACACTTATTTCTGAGTATTCTCATATTGTGGATTGGCCTTCCACCGTGGTTTTTACCCTAACAGGGTTTCCATGAAAAAATCGTTGTGTTATGGTGTTGTGGTTGTTTGTCTTATGTTCATGCATATTTCTGTTGGTTGAATGTTATAAGTTGTTTAAGGATCAGATTAATAGAGTTAAAAAGTGTAGAGAACTGATTCACCTCCCCTATCAGTGTTCCTTGATTCCAACAATTAGTATCAGAGCCAACACTGATTCACCCCCCCTCTCAATGTTCCTTGATTCCAACAATTGGTATCAGAGCGTAGTTCCTCAAAAGAATTTTAATAGCTTGTGGAAGATCCAAGAAAGTAATTCAATGGATTCAAGCAGTCTTCAACAACAACTTTTTGTGGCCCTAGATGATCTTGATCAATCAAAATCTGAAGTCTTGGAATTGCAAGAAAATCTCATGAATATTGAGAAATTTATTAAGTCATTGAAAGATAAAATCAATAAGTCTAAGGAGAAGAGAAGGGAACTCTATGATCAGATCAAGTAGAAATATAGTAAGAGCATCAAAGATGAACAAATGATTCAAGCCCTGAAAGAAAAGATAGAAGAATGTGAAAAGCTCACCATAGATAATATAGTCCTAAAGCATGAGATGAAATATATTATGATGAGGATGACCAAAGAGATTGAAGATAGAAATAAGAATGAAGAGAAGCTTGCTCATTCCTTGAAAGAGAAATCTAAACAATGCAACATAATTAATGATGGATTCATTAATCTAGCACTTGAATTACAAAAATCCAGAAAAGATGAAGAAGAGCTTGAAAGATAGATTATTACCCTTAGAGATGAAATTTCTACTAGAAATGAATTCAAGGAAAAGTGCAAGATTAGCTCAACTAACCTTGATAAACTAATTAAAAGTCAAAGGACTGAATTTGACAAGAGAGGTGTTGGATATGAGGAAGGAGAAAGTTCCAATTCTCGACAAAGGAGATTTAGGCAAGAAAATCAGATGAACCAATCTGAAAGGTATCCAGTAAGACAACCTAATGCTCAAAGATTCAATGGTTACTATTTTGTTTGCAATAAATTTGGTCATATGGCTTCTCAATGTAGAAGTAGAATGAATTCAAGTGGTCCATCATTCTTCAGTCAATGCTTTAATTGCAATAAGTATGGTCATAAGTCAAATGAATGAAGAAACATGATGAATTTTTTTATAGAGATGTCAGATGTTATACATACAATAGATCCGGCCATATTGCTAACCAATGCAGATTAAGAGAAAATCAATGGAACAACTGGTTTGGACAAAGAAATGTGGTGTGCTACAATTGCAACAAATTCGGTCACATGGCTAGATTCTATAGAAGTAGAAAGGGTCTGGTAAATCAAAGGAGAAACATGCAGAAGGATGAAAAGGGAAAAGGGAAAGTCACTATAGTTCAGTTCAGGAAGAAAATGAATAAGATATGGGTGAAGAAGAATCCCTCTATTGTAAGAAATGATTCTACACCAGCACCAGGTTTTGATAGTTCCTTTGGGAATTAGATTAAGGCCTCTGGCCTAGGGGAGTTCTCAATAAAATCCTTCAAACCCCTTGTCGGTAGTTGGTACCGAGATATGGATGAGTGCAATGATTGCATTGATGATCTACAAATGTTGCTGAAATAATTGGAGAAAGTATTTATGTAGAGTTGAAGGTCCGCAAAAGAGTTATCTTTCATAGAGCAGGGAAACAAGGTATCTGGATGAATTAGGGCAAAATAATTTATTGCGACAAAAATTTAGGTGTGTGAATGATAAAAGGTCATTTGTATTTTTCATTTGTCACTTTGTACTTTGAGAAGAAGAAGTTTGGAGAGCTGTGAAACAAAATTTGGAAAAATTTGGCGAAGATTTAAGTGTGAAGACGTTTCGGTGATCAAACCCCAATCTGGCAAAAATCTATTTATCGGGAAAACTTGTGAACTTGTGAATTTGTGTAAATGGCTACTCCATTGGTAGTTGATGTTAAGGATAGAACCCATCCAAAATTCAAGTGGCACCCTTTCAAATATGTTTAGATAGAGCCCTTAGGTGCATTTTCATTCATTTTGTACATCTTGCATATTGAAGACATTAGGGCATACATTAATGCAAACATTGAGGAGTTAGGGAGCTCACAATTATTCAATTTGTATTCCAAACACATTATAGGAGAGGATTTATGTCTTACACCTAAATTCAAAACCCTAGAGGAGAATAAATTCACACAGATTGTAAAATTTCCCGTGTTTGAAGAAAGCGAGTGGGTCCGGTATATTTTGAGCTGAGTTCATGCTGAATTTATGTGGTTGAGTCAACCTTTTAAGATTACAAAAGAAGTTATAATCGTTGTTACTGGTTTAAATTCCTCTGGTGGGTTGATAATCTTGAAGTCCATGAAGAACTAAACAGTTACTGATGCAACCGGTTCAGTGTTTGATAGAAGAGCTATGGCAATTGATAATATTATTGATGTGGATGTTAGATTTCCCTCAATGGTCATTGGTTACAAGATCTATTATTCTAGCCGAGATAATTATGTATCTGGTACAACTATCTATGCAACATATCAGATGGTGAAGGAGAATGCAAAGTATGATCTATGTGAGTTACTCAGAAGCTAGTTGATGGATAATATTAGTAAAATCAAGAAAGATAAGAAGAATTCCTTCAAATATGGAAATCTACTATTTTTTTTGTTCTTTTACTTTATGAATGAAGTTTCAGGATTTGGAAAAGTACAATGGAAAGGTAATAAACCTATAGCTGCTCAAATTAGAGATATCTTGCACATAGTTGGTGATAGAAAGATAAGGAATACTACAATCTAGGGTTATTTCAAAAACTTTCAGAATGAGATGCAAGCAAGAGAAATAATTCCTAAGTCTATTATGGAAAAGTACAAAGAAACTATCTCTTTTATGGTTGACATTGATCAATGCTTGATGGAAGTTGAAGATCCTAGAACAATGTGGATTATGCGTATGGGCTATTAAGTTGAGGAACATATTTTGGAAATCTATGTTGAACATTTGTTGATAAAACCTCGAGATCCATCAGAATAAAGATTCGGTACTTTTTCAGAGAAGGATATACAAGTGCACAATCAACTAAGGAAGCCTGTGATAGTCTAAAGAGTAAGAAGATAAGTGGAATCCTTTGCAGAGAGCATGGGTATATTTGCAAAATCTGTGAGAGAAGCTAGAAGAAAGAGAGAAAAATTTGAAGTAGGAGAGCCAGCTAGAACTAAATTTGCTAGTCTGGTAGTATCCTCTACTCGAACTAGATCTACAAGAAGCTCTACTCTCCCATCCAGTCCTGCAAATAATCCAAGTCCTATGAAAGCTCAATCCAAGTCATCTAGGAGAGAAAGAAAAAGGAAGAAGGACAAGAGCACAAGATTTTATGTTGTTGTATCTAAAGATGAAGAGACTGAATCTGATGAAGAGATAAGAGAAATCAAGCAAAAGGGCACAAAGGAAACAATAGTCTCTAAGGAAAAGCCCTTCGGTGAACAAAAAGGAAAGAAAAAAGATGAAAATACTTAAAACAGGTATGTCTATAGAAGAAGTGGAGAATTCATTGATTATGGATGGTAATATTAGGCCTCTTTGTGAATGGTATGACACCTTTGATAGTGTTGGTCAAAGATTTCTTGCGGAAGCTTCAATAAAGTACTTGAATAATTTCAATAAGGCTCTTATTGAAATAATGTTTGCATTACTCAAAAGTCTATATGAAGTTTTAGAAATTATGAGAAGAGTGACTATAAGAACTGAAGATGAATAGTTGACAAAGCACATTATTGTTGGTTTATGTTTGGTGATGTCTATTGAGGAAATGAAGTCACTTCTGGATGGTGCTAAAAAGGATTTCAAAAGAAAAACAAGGGTAAACAAGCTTATGATTGGTCTGACTTAAGAAGTTGAAAAAGAAACTAAAAAAATTCTAAAGGATAGTTTTGTTAAGGAATAAAATCAATGTTATTTTTGAAGAAGTTCATGATGGAGATACTTCATCTAGTCTGGTAGCAGAAGAAGAAAAATAAGATGCATTTGAGGACACTCTAAATCCTCTTGACATGCATGATGCTTAAAATTCCTATGGAGATTGAAGCTCCTAAATTTGTGTTGGTTGAAGAAAAAGAGATTCCTAAAGCCATGCAAGAATCAATATCTGAAGAGAAGAAGGATGAAGTGAAGGTGATTCATGTGGAAGCAAGAGACACTACTAAGGCAGTGAAGGATTTTTTGGAAGAAAAAAAGGAAGAGGTTTATTGTGAACTAGTAAAAGGTCCTATCAACTTGGACACTTTATCTCCTATTCATAAGCTGAAGGTAGCAT
>CM021100.1:728167030-728227545 GCA_007115665.2 Sequoiadendron giganteum | reverse complement strand
TATAAAATTATTTTCTTTGTTGATAATCAATTAATCTCATATTTAAGTCTCATGAACAATTGTGTATTTAAAGCACTATTAGAAAAAGGCACAAACTATTCTTTCTTCAAAAACAACCTCTTTCTATTGACTTGTTCCAAACCAAACTCATCCCTCCTTGCGTAAGAGAATCTCCTTAACTCAATAAATACAAACTCAGTCATACATCTTGATTATTGATCCCTCCTTGCAGTCATCCAAATTATACTTTGTCATTTAAATCTCTCTCACTATACATTATCTTTACATTGTCACGGTATCAAGATATTCAAAAACATACTAACAGACCTCACACACTTCATATTTTTTAACCTTCTCAATAACTTGCCAATCCCCTTAAATCCATTGTTCCTTTTTTACACCAAAAAATATACTTACAAAATTACCAAATTCATATCAAACTCCAATCCAAAGCTCCTAACCATTGGAATATAAAAGATCTTTCAATCTAGGACATTTATCTCCAATTTGGCACCATCCAATTATCCATTGATTTTTTCATATTCAAGTAATTGCACAATAAGGTGACTTTCGTCAAATTGAAGCAACTGGAAATGACTATTAGACAAGTTTGATTTCAAGCCTTTGATTTCACATTTCCACCACTAGCAACTTTAAATATCATCCATTAATTTTAATATAAACACTAGTATTTGATAGTTTAACCTATCGAGCAAGTTACTGTTAGAGTAAAGGTTTTAACTTAATTATGTTAATTAAGTTACCTTTATTCCTCTCTTAAGATTTCACCTTTAGTTTGCATATTGTGACATTTAATAATTATATTAATTATTAAATGGCTACCTATTAGGGTTACTTTTAGGTTTTGCATGATCTCCTTTCTTAAGGATTCATCTCATTGTATTTTACCCTCTCTGATTAATACAATTTTGAGCTTTCAGAACACCCTTGCTTTTTTGTCTCCATCTCTTCTTTCTGTGACAGGTTATTTGCATGCAGGTGATCTTCGGGGTTTGTGAAGTTGGATTTCATAGCTTCTACATGGTATCATAGCTCCAGACCTACTGCTTCCTGTTTGTCTTCTGAAGGTTTTGGAGCTTCAAGGGTTTGGGGTTTGCTTTTTTGATCTAGGGAATCACCTGTTTGATCAAAGAATTTTAAGCCCAAACGAACCTCACCGTTGAGTCCGCAACAGCCCAAAACCCTAAAAATGACTGTTCATTCATCCATTTTAGACAAAGCTGATCGGAGAAGCAAATTTTTTTTGCTAGAGAGGCCATACAGCCTCCCGAGCACAAGTTTTGATGCAGAAAATTGGTGAAAAATATTAAAAAAAAAAAAAAAACACTTTAAAAAAAGCGCAACCAGTGTAAAAGGGTACGCCGCCCGGTGGCCACCCATCCACCACCAAGCGACCACCTGGGTGCCACCGGGCTAGGCAAAGCCACTAGCCCACCGACGGTGGCATGAACAGCCCCTTGAGGGCTTAACTCAGCCAGACCAGGTCATGTGGGTGACCAACACCCTGCCGACAATCCCTGAGGGCTTACCCTATCGATAGCCCCTGAGGGCTTACCAGGTAATTTTTATTCATCTTTGTGTGTTTTTACACTTTGCTTAGTTACTTGGATGTTCTGGCACCTACATGGGTTTTGTTTGCATGGGATGGGTTATATTAATTTGATCTAAATGCAGTAAGGTTAGATTTCTCAATTTTTTTTTATTTGAAGAGTTATCATGGGTTTTTCTACTCACCCTTCAGTTGTTATTCTGGAACAGGGTAATTATGAGTCATGGGAAAAGGGTATACTTACACATTGTAGGTGGCTTAATCTTTTGCCTTATTTGTATGATCTCATACCTAAACCAATAGCTTTAGAGGGAAAATTAGCATGGGATATCATTAGAAATCACATAGTAGGAATTATATTGTCTAGTGTTGATCATGACACTATGTTGGCTATATCGGACATTGATTGTCCTCACCCACTTTGGACATGTCTTTGGGAGATCTATGGAGACCCTAATCTCTCTCCATTCCCAGAGGATCCTACTTCAGATTGTCTCTTACCCATTGCTTGGCGAGAGAATACACCCTTTGATCATGATACTTTAGAGGAGCTTGTGTATTTGGACACCCTTACATATTCTGATGGATCAGAGGCTTGTCTCATAGTTCCTACTCTTTAGACTGAGACTTCATCAACATCTCTTTTTGTTCCTTATTCAGTGTAGTAGGGCATCATTCACCTTCCAGACATAGCTACTTTGGAATCTTATCTTGCAGACATATCCTTCTTGTTTGTTGAGTCCTCTATTGAAGATTTGGAGGATTATTTTGAGGAAATTCATCTCCTCTACCTTGACAGTTAGGTTATCACTGTACACCCACCATTATTAGTGCATTCGGAGGTTGCATTTCAGGATTCTCCACATTAGTTTGGATTTGGCATCATTTTTTTCAGTTCAGACAGAGAGATTCTTCAGCATCCTATCATGGCACACATCCTGGGATAGATTGGTTCATCACTCTTCATAGGGTTTCTTCATCATCGTACTTTGGATCCGTTTCTTCCCAAGGGGAGGAATATCATTTTCCGCTTTAGGATCTCTTTTTGGATTCTACATCAGGCATCTACCATTGTGACAAGAGTTTCTTCATTATGGGGGGACCCTCTTCTCTCTTTCTATATCTCCTATGGAGATCATTGTACATGTAATTATATGATAGAATTTGTCTATGGGGGGTATCATGTAGTCCACCTCCTATCCTTCTTTCATTAGTGCATTGCATTCCTTCTTTGCATTCTATTTTGGGGAGGAGTTTTGTTCCCACTAGGTTTTCTCCTTTACCCTATTTCATTTAGTTTGCATTGCTTTTGTAAATGGGTACCTGATCAGGCCTAGTTGCCAGGACCCATGTTTACTTTCATGCATTGTAGTTACCTTTGTTTTCTCGCACATGTTTGTAGCTACACTCTTGCTCATCTTAAGGGGGGGTGTTAGAGTAAAGGTTTTAACTTAATTATGTTAATTAAGTTACCTTTATTCCTCTCTTAAGATTTCACCTTTAGTTTGCATATTGTGACATTTAATAATTATATTAATTATTAAATGGCTACCTATTAGGGTTACTTTTACGTTTTGCATGATCTCCTTTCTTAAGGATTCATCTCATTGTATTTTACCCTCTCTGATTAATACAATTTTGAGCTTTCAGAGCACCCTTGCTTTTTTGTCTCCATCTCTTCTTTCTGTGATAGGTTATTTGCATGCAGGTGATCTTCGGGGTCTATGAAGTTGTATTTCACAACTTCTACAGTTACTAGAATGGAAGGGTTGGTTAATGCATGGAAATTAACCCCTTAATCTCATTACTAAGTTACCTTTAACTTTCTATAGCAAGTCACTGAGATTTTAGAATAAAAAGAAAATTTGATAAATGTTTTGCAGTATAATCTTGATGTTAGGGTTTTAGACTTTTAGAA
Organism: Sequoiadendron giganteum; assembly: GCA_007115665.2. Lineage (NCBI taxonomy): Eukaryota > Viridiplantae > Streptophyta > Pinopsida > Cupressales > Cupressaceae > Sequoiadendron > Sequoiadendron giganteum. The sequence goes on along the minus strand of CM021100.1, from coordinate 728,224,057 downwards.
TTCAATGAAGAACCCTAAACAAATTCAACACCTCTATGAAACTGCAACCATGTAACTATGCCGATATTTATGATTCATACATATGCCTTTGGTATAGAATATTGTGCCTTTTATATTCATCAAGGAGGATAAAATTTGATGTAGAATGCACATTGGGGTTTTGAACCTTGAAATGAAAGAGCCTTATCACCAAAGTGATTGCGACTTGAAGCTAACTAAACAAGAAAGTTACTCATCAACCAAAACCAAAGAAAGTACCCAATGCAACATCAAAATTGAATGGCTTGGATCATAGTGACATGAAATATCAATAAAACCTTGGAAAATCCATGGTGATCATCATTCCATGAGATGAAGCAACTTACTAAAATGAATGAACAATGAGTATCAAGCCCTCTTAGATCCATGAAGAACATCAAGAACTAAATGAACAAGCACTTTTTGGATATACCATGAACATGAACCATGAATGCAATTGTAGAAACTCTTTGGATGCATTAAACATAAACACCATAAAATTGAATAACAACCACAAATACCTTTGACATATCAGTTGTATATACCTCTAAATGAACATGTATCTTTGAGATCTGAAATCCAAGTAAGCATGAAATGAATCAACATCATGAGTTACTAAACACCATGATCACCATGTGAAGATGATCAACACTAAGCACACCATGAGAACCATGTTGGACATCAATGGAAAACGATCTCTAAACATCTCTTTGACATGATCAATGACAAACTCCCCCTTTAGCATTGTTGTCAACTTAACCAACCTTGCACATCATCGCTCCCCCTTTGACATCAAGTGACAAAGGACCTTGGGTTGTAAATCAATCAACCCCGCTGTAAATGACCTTCATAGAGAGACAAAAATAGTCATCTTTTCTACACATTATCAATGGCATATGAAACCTTCATCATAGCACTGCCAAAGCAAAGATGACACCATCATGAAACAATATAAAGCACAAAATTGTTACTACCCTTGGGATTTTGAATATACACATCATATTGCCCTTGTGACTGGTAATAGCACTAAAAACATGCTACATGAAGGAACAAAACACATAAAGCACATTGTATTGTGCAAGAGAAAATAGGGAATGTTATAACACTATCTATTAAAAACATCAACCTACCACTCCACCATACATTAGCTACTGACTAAACAAGAAAAATTTGAAGCATCAAGTACCAATAGGTCTGAGAGAATAGTCAAGCACTATCATACGAAGCATAGATCAATAGCATGAGTAGATCACCACACCTCCATTATGCATATAAAAATAAATCATAACCATCTGCACACTGTCACTTACTCTCAAAGCAACGAAATGTATATAACTCATACTATCATCAATTCCCTGCAACATCATCTATGACACTTGAAAGAGGTAAAAAAAGTATAAGTATCATATTATCACATACATATCCATTGTTGTTACCAAACCCTTGCATGTTCAAGATAAAACACAACTTTACAAGAATTGGCAGCCAAAGAGAAACCAATTGTACATGAACATATAGTCATCACTAGGTACGATCAACAACTAAGATCTTGACACACTTTTTCAACTGCATCAAAAAAGAAAAAGATATCATTTTGGAAAAAAAACAAGATACTCCACTGTGCTTTGCAAGAACAAGTGAACTATCATCAGTGGCATATACTTTATTGGTACTGTCAAAACACAATCAAGCTATACATTAATTATCGAAATAGGTCACTGTCAATATTTTCAAGGTTGATATTACATTGCAAACTGTAGTGTCCCTCCAGTTGCTACTGTTTTTTTCAGTTTGTTTATTTTCAGTTGCTAGTTGTTTTAGATGGTTTTGTGGATATTATGCTACTTTATTTCAATTACGACATAGATACTTTGTTAGTTTTTATACTTGGCTGATGAAACATTAGATACATTGTGATCATCTAATTATGTTTGTGTGGCAACATTCTGATAGACATTATGTGTGCTATGGTTTTATGGTGTTTCAGAGCATTAGTGTGTTTATGATGATGTATTTGATGTTGTTTATGTTGTATTATTGTATGTCATTCTTGGTGAAAGAGACAATGTAGCATTACTCAGTTGTGAGTACCCTACTACATTGTGACTCTCTTTGATGGTGCGATTTTTGATTTATGTAGATATGTTTAATAGTGTTGTTTCATGCAGTTTACAAGGACTGGGCATCAACTCCACCTGCTTTGTCCAATTTGAACGTGCCATGACCCAATGGAAACATGTTGTTTCAGAGATAATGTCAGGTCCTTCCACTTTAGCCATCTTTCCTTTATAGGATGAGTATCTGTTTGTCACCCATTGTTGTTCATTGTTCATTTCTATAATGTCGTTCATGTTTTCGTCATGTTTGGAAATTGATTTATTAATTGGTTAAATGGTGTTTTGATAAGTTATCTGATTTAGTGTAATTTAATTGTAATGTTAAATTAAAATAATTATGTTTACATAATTTTATAATTAAATTTTGATTATTATTTTTAAAGGGTTTGATTAGTTGAATTAATTAAAAAGGGATATTTAATTAAAGGTGATTATTGAATTTAATGTAGAAACTTAAATGTTTGAAAATTAAATAATATTAAAGAGTTTTTTTTTCAACAATTTGTGAATAAATATCTAAAAATCTAGTCTGGAAGTTAGAGAGTGTTATCTTGTGCAATTGATTAATTTGAACTGTTTGTTCAATTTTGGATGCATGCTGACAATTAGTTAAGTTTTGTGATCGTGAGATATTTGGAAAGGAATTAAAAGCTTTGCTTTTTGAAAATTCTTAACGGCAATTGGATTTGGATTTTTTTTGGAAAAAATTCATGATAGTTTTTGGGAAAAATCTTTTTCACTTTTTCTTTGAGTTTTTGGTGGAAAGTTTTGGAGATAGTGAATCTGAAGGTTTTGCGTGTGTCAAAAGGTTTACAGTTTCAGATTTCCTATGAATTGCTTCTTTCTTTGTTGGAATTCAAGATTATTATCCAGGTTTTCTTCTTTGTTTCATATTTACTTGAATGGTAGTTATGAATGTCATTTATGATATTTAATCTTTCTTTAGGTAGAATTTTTTTGTTGGATATCTTGCACAAACATCAGAAAAGCAATTGTTGTTGATTAGTAACAAAATAAATTGAAGAAAATTTTAGAGAAATTAAAGCATCATCAAACAAATTATCTAATATATGTAGACTCTGATCTGCAAAAGCTATCTATGCTATTACACTTTTACTCATTCAAAGACTAATTATGCCTAGTATTTGATGCCTGAGCTATACACATACTTTGGTGTTTCACTCTATGCCTTCCTTTTAAATCGACTGAAAATATTGTTGGGCCCTTGCCCATAATCTACTCTATGGAAATGTTGTATATGCACATCTAATTCTATTCTCTTTAACTTTGCATGTTGAATCTTGCTTGGGTCGTGACTTTCTCTTTGTTCATATCATGAACAATGCTTATCTCTATTCATTTTTATTTTGTTAGTATGTTATTAAGTTTTTTTTACCGAATGTTGCTTGACTTTGGAATTCAAGGCTTACATGCTTTGCAATCGAAACTATTGTTATTTTGAGTTTATATTTTTGGGCAGTGAAATTAAGGTTAGAAAACTCTACTTTCCATGTTGAATGATATGACTGCATGCACCCATTTTTTTGTTGTATTCGATGGAATAGATTTCCTAATGTTATTGGCTCTCATTTTAAACTTGATTATTCAATTTCAAGAAGATAATCAATCCCCTATCCTTCCTCTTACTCTACTGTAGGTATCAATGGAAATACCATAAGCCTTAGATTCGGCTTCATGCAAATTAGATACCTATCGTTCTTACCTTGCAGGTTGCCATGTTTTTTTTAAATCCAAGTAAATCATTGTGGATAGGTTACTTTGGTAATCTTTAGTTTCTTTTAGTTCAGAACCCATGCAAGCTCTTTTATGGTGATGTCGGCATTAGGTTCTTTAGACATCTTCTTTTGATCTGATCGTAGGTATGCCTAGAGATGTCGATTATTTTCTTCTTGCTTTGCCTTGAGTTTTATCTTATCCACCTATTGCACTAGTTGTATCGGTAGTAATGACTATACTACTGCTCAAATTTGGTAAAATTTTGTTCTCTTAATTCGATGTCATTCAATGGCCAATACCTAAACCACATGTTTCTTACCCTTGATCTTTGTTGAGTGTTATTCATCTTAGAGTCAGAGGGATGTGATTGTAATTCGTTTATCTTTTTCCATGCAAATGTTAATACTTTCATCGATGCATGGTAATTTGGGTCTTGCATGTTTAAATCTCTTAAGTGAACCTCTAGTTCCCTTCTCTATTTTGCATCATTGAATGCATGTAATGGTAGCTATTATTTATCACTAGATGCATGTGTTTTTAGCCGATTCATTATCTTTGCAATGTAATTAGATATAGACTAATTACTTTAGGCAATACTTTAATCTAAATATATATATATATAGGTTTTGTGAATTATTAATTTTAAGAATAGTGTTGTACAATTAAATTCTAATAGAAATGGGGATACATATATATATATATATATATATGAATTACTATTATATGTATTTATTAAAGGTAAAAGATAGGTTTTGAAGGGGCCCAAAACCCTTTACAAAAGAGAGCAGTTGAAAAGAAAACATAACAACAACATGCACTACTCAGCCCACCAAAAGCAAACCATCAGCCAAAAACTATCTAAAACGGAGCCAGGAAAATGCACTACATATTCTTCAGGGTCTCAACATCTTCCATGTCAGTATCAACCATCTTTTACACATCGAGCACAATATCAGCCACCTCCATTCCAGAGGCCCCAACTAGAGTTTTCATTCTATTTCTAATTTTGACCCCTAGCTCACCAGTTTTTAACTCATCAATCAAAACCTTACCTTTAGCAGTATCCTTCTCACCAGCATCACCCAAAACCAACACTTTAGCCCCAAAAATAGAAGCATCAAAAATCCTAGACTCTTTTCTTTTATTAGCAGTTATCAGAGGAGAATCGTCATGGCAAAAACTAGAGTGCCCACAAGATTGGTAACCTCACCACACTTCAACGCCAATTTTCTCATAGAAGAATCCAGAGTACCCACAAGTTTAGTTTACTCATGACTCTTCATCAACATTTTCCCAGTTTTATCAATTTTATCCTCAAGGGATCAAATTCTACCTTCCAAATTTTGCTTCAGATTAATGGTTTCCTCCACCACAGTATTAGCCAAAATGTTTAGGGATTCCATTAAATTGTCAATTTGGCTTTGAACCATGGAATCCTTAGTCTTACTAGCCACAACCTTAATCCTAACATTAATCCTATTAATTTCATGAAAAACCATTTAAAAAGTTTTAACTGTAGATTAGCAGTCTCATGGGCTAAGCCCAAAACATTGGACAATACTTCCCTATCATAATTTTAAACCCTATACTCCACAACATCATCGTCATCAACATAAATAACCTGAATTTTATCATCCACAATATCCTTACCTTTATCAATAGGGGTCGGAGACACTAGCTTGCGAATGGAGCAGGCGAGATCCTCTGCAATATTCTTCCTTTTCAACTCCTTAACCTCCTTCACTTTGTTATAACCCCCAGAAGAACCACCATCCATAGCACCATCCTTCCCCTACATAAGCTCAATGTCAGCAATTGGAGAGGCCTCACCAAAAACACCACCAGCAGTCGAAAGAGGGAAACCCTTCACCAGGATTTGACTGGCATATCTTGACTCCTTGCTCTTACGACTCTCCATCTCGGAATCCTTAGCATGCTTAAATTTAGGGGGAATAGAGGAAGCTTCCCCATACATATCAATCTTATCCTTAGCAACTTTAGGAAGAACCATCACACCACATCAACACTACATGTAGTGTAGGCCTCTTTGTTGATCAACTTTCTATTCCATGTTTTACCAAGAACAAGGGAAGAGGGATGCTCCTCTAAAGAGGCATAGGAGTTCGGGACATAGTCAACATCACCATCCTTATTAGACTTTGACTCTTTTCTCAAAACAAGCCTCCTCCTATTGGATCTTTTGCTAACCCTTTCTTCACCTGACTCAGTTTCATAACCCTCCTGGGCTTTTCCAACATTATCCTTTGGGGAAACTAGAGATATGTGCACCTCATGCACTTTCACATGTTCATACATCAAACTAATTAACCCAACATGTAGAACTGGTTTATTGGGATTCTTCATGTGATCCTTAATCCCTGTATCTAATGACATCAACAAATAATAGGGAAATGAAACCCATTTCTTATGCCTAAAATGCTTAAGCATAGGAAAATGGTAGTTATTAATGGCCGTGTACCTACCCTCTAGGGTAACATACCTCATGAATTCTTCCATGAAATCACACCAAAGCTCTTTTAAAGAATTCCTATACCAACCACCACTTTTAACCTTCCTGAGATTAGTCGCCTTGTTACCTTTGAAGAAGATCGACATAGCATCTTGTGATTCTTTCTTGTCCCTAAAAACCTTCATAGCTTATATGGACAAATCAGTAATCTAAGCAATAAGTTCTTCATCCACCATGACATCTCTGCCACCCAAATTAAGGTTTATGTCATTCCAAACTTTAACAACCATCTTAGTAACTATTGATGGTGTTTTCATGCACTTCTCAACATAGGTAATGCATAGGTGCATCACCTCTCTTGAAAGAAATCTTCCACAATCAAATTGTAGAACACTATCCCAAGGTCTCTTGGATGTTAGGTCTTGACGATGCTTGGAATATAATAGTTTTTTATGTGATTTGCTAGAATCACAAGGCAGCCTTACGTGGTTGAAGCTGTAGGGGAATTGAGTCAATAAATGGAGTTCTAGAGGTTTGGAATTGATATGCTTTGTTGTAGGCTCAAGTAGCAGTCTTAGACTCCATTATTTCGTTGGATTTGGCTCTACAATGTGCAATGAACCTTGGTACAAGTTGTTTCTAAAAAAAAGGAAAAAGGAAAGGGCAAGGAGGAAAGATGTTTCCTGGACCTGCAACTATCGATGAACAGTGATCATGGAGGGTTCCTGCTATGGACAGATTCCTTAAACTGGATTTCATTTAATCAGTATTCTCACAATATCATGAAATCTGTGCTATCTTCTAGGGACTACAGATGTTCATCATTCATTCATTATGGAAACATGAATAAAAATAAATTTTAATGAGCAGCAATGGAATCAAAGTCCAGACTAACTTTGCACAGTCATCGACCTTCAGCAAATGACCAAAAGTATGGACAGGGAAAGCATACACACAAAAACTATCTCCAAAACCAAAAATAACATACTAAATCCACCAAGTCTAAACTGAAAATGCTAGAACAACAAAGTAATTTAAAGCAAAACTATAACTAAAAGGGAGAGGAATCATGAAACATATTGAGAAACCCAGAAAATACACCAGAAAATGACTGTATTTGCTATTTATAATTTCTGCAACATGCCCTTACAACAACTCAACTCTCTTAAAATGAGAGGAGGAGAGCCCTATTTATAGTTTTCAAAAAACAAAATGAGTGGCCAAGATTTGATTGTATTATGTGGCCAAGATTCATTTTACATTAGGGTTTCACCTACCCCCAAATATATTACATTTATAAATACTTTCTTATCTCTTCTCTATTTCGTCATCTAGTGACAACACTGTAGCAAATTTTTCTTTTAGCCATTTGCCCTCTACTGTAGCTATTCCTCAAGGAATTCTTCATTGATTATTGGATTGCCCTCTTGCTTCTTCAACACGGCATACTCCATGAAGCTGAGGATCAAGGATTGAAGCTTATCTACCTCCAGGATGTCGAATTTCAAGATTTGGTAACTCCATTCTTGGGAATTGTTGCCAAGCTTCTTCCAGTCTGCCTTGTACTTAGCACCATTCTCTTTGCAAGCTTTTGATTGTGCGAAGGCTCAGGCCACAAAACACATGAACTCAGTGGTGATTTCGGTGGACATCCCATCTTCCATAATCTTCAAGAAGTGGGGCTTGATGTTCTCAGGATTGATCTCAACTGCGGGCACCTCATACCTCATCATCAGTTTGAGGTACTAAGTACACTCCTCCCTAGACTCCCTTGCCCATTCAATGTCAGGCGTTATCCATTCCAAAATTTGCTCCAGCCTTCTCTTTCGGTGATTATAGTCTCACTTCCAGGTATCCACCAACCAGTAGTCGTTGTCTTTGAAGGCTAAGTCCTTTTCCCAGATATCACTTGGCAATGCGAGAATGGCCTCAATCTTTAGGTAGGCTGCATCGTACTTCTTAGGGAACTTCTCACAGATCTGCCTTGTGTCCTCGAGAGTTTTCTGAACCTCTAGGAACCTATTTGCTACTTGGACAGCCATGTTGATACCTCTGTTCCCTATATCCAAAACCTGCTGGAACCAATTTTTCATAGTTTTGTCCAAATTCTGTCTCTTTTCTAGTTTGTCAATCTGTTCTCTAGACAACAACTGAGGTGAGGCTGATGATGTTGTAGGCTACTCATCTGGAGATGACCACTGCTGAATATAAGTTGTTAGATCAACCACCTGCTCCTTTAATTCCTCTTTGGAGATCTTATCCTACTGGATAAGGTGCACCACTATGGCGACCAATTCCTAGAGGTGCTCAACCTTTTGCTCCCTTGTGGCCACTCCCAGGTTGATGGTGGAGATGTTGTAAGTTATGCGATGTTCCCCAACCATCGATGTTGCTATTTGCACTGCTCTTGATCCCAAGGCATCCATGGTTATCTTCGATCTAACCCTCAGCTTCTTGTCCTTTTTGGTGCTTATTGGTGCTCTGGCCATGATGGCTTCCAGCCTTGCCTTGGTATCCTTTGATGTGGGAGTCTTTTGCTTGACTTGTCTTTGTAGCCAATCAAGCATTTGGGGTTCTTGCCCTGGTGTTTCATTTTGAGTCCCACTGTCCTCCTTTTTGAGCTCAATAGTTATGACGACAAGAGCATTCTCATTTGTTCCTACATCTTCCTTTCCTTCATTAGAACCTTGTTTGAATGTTTCATGCCTAGCAGGTGACTCAGTATGTAGTTGCTCCTTGGGTGAATCCTTCTTCTCAGTATCCTCCTCCTTGTTTAAAGCATCTTGATGGTCCTTGGGGGGCTCTCTTCTTGTTTGTCCTCATGGAGGAAATTTTCCTTATTATGCTCTGGAGTCTGGCCATGTTCCTCGGTTGGAGACCTATCACCTTCCGTCTTTGGAGCAGTAGTCTCCTCTTCCTATGCAAGCCAGTCTTTGGCCTCCTTGTCCTCAATTTCCCTGAGCTACTTGCCCCACTCTACATTGAGCTCAGGATCATTCAATTCTCAGATCAGTTCGGCATCAAGGTCCTCACTACCCTCACTAGACTCACTGGAAGACTCATAGGCCACCTTATCGATCTTATGATGCTTGAACAAGGGATGTTTGTGATATTCAAATTCTTCATACTCTGGTGCCTTCTCAACCTCTAGCTACTATCATTCATGCTCATATGATATATGCATGGTCGCTTCCATCTTTGGTGATTTAGTAGAGGGGGATGTCGTTGGAGCGGAGGCCATAGCCTGAGCTATTACAGCCTGGACTATTGGATTGGTGAGCATCCCCAAAAGCTTAGAAGGCACATTTTGCATATACCTTACAAAAGAATCTGGAAGGCTTAGGGTTGGCGTTGTGGTAGTAGATGTGGAAGGAAGGGAAGGGGACGTGGAGGAAGAGGTCATTGGTGAGGTGGCGGTAGACGATGAATCCATGGGAATGACCTGCAATACTGGAGGAGTAGGAGCAAGGTGGATGGAAATATCCACCATAGGCGAGGAGGAAGCAGAAGTTGGAATTGAGGCAAGTGGGGTGGTGGCAGTGATTGTAATGGGTGGAGATCCAAAAGAGCTAGATCCTTTGCTTGCGATCTTGAGGGGTGAACCCTTAGGCATCACCATTGTCTGCATGCCTCTAGTTGTTTTTCTTTTCTTCTTAGAGGGCTCCGACTCAGAAGACTTACGGGCATAGACTTTTGGTTTGGGTGGTTGTTCACTAGCCTCCTTTCTTTTCTTGGTCTTTAGAGGTCATGGGGCCTTATATGTCTCCCCAGTTGCAGTGGCAACTTCCCCATCTTCAAAGCCACTTGGTTCACTTACATGCTCACTTGCAAGCTCGGTGAACATAAGGACGACCCCTTGTTGTTTCAATTGGGCCACCCTCTCGTCGATCCATGCTCTCGTTCAGACTTCAATGGCCCTGGTGAGCACACTGATATCATTGAGCTCTAGCACATTACAGTTGATAGCAGGAAGTGGTAGGTTGGAAACTACATCGTAACCTGGATCCACAATTGTGTCCTCATCCTCCTCCAGCTGATCAGGGAACGGGCATAAGTTCACCCTTCGTACATGGATGATGGTCATGCGCATATAATACTGCAACCATACCTCAAGATCATCCCTACAGTTGGCCCAAAAGTCCTTGATGTTGTGGAGGTGGGCATATCCTTGCCCCAATGCCTTTCTGACATGGTCATAGGGATCCATTCGTGGCCTTGTTGTGCATTGTTCAAAATTATACTCTACCAGCTCCCTTTCTGAATATCCCACGCACTGGGAAGTGTGGACCTTATACATCCCCTGACCAAGGTTCATGGGGTAGATGGGGCCCACCAGATGTTTTTCACTCAAGACACTGTGAATGTGTCACAACTACCTAGTCAGTTCCAAGAGAATGATCTAGTCATTTGGGTATGGGGGCAGCTTGTTTGGTTGCTCTGTGAATCCTTCGGCACGAATGTATGTGAGCCTTGGGAACTGTATGTACTAGAAGGTATATTATCTGAGGAGGACCCTAGCACTATGGGATGTCCTATGAAAATCCCCTCCTACCACTCGGATTATGTGGGCAATGAACGCATCATTCACCTTGCAGTAGTTCCTTTTGAAATTCCTAAACTGCAATTGAGGGTACTTGTCATAAGGTTTGAGCTCTGGCCCCAATGGATCACTAGGCATCATTTTCAACCCTTGATAATGTCGTTGAATGGCAAAGGAATACACCAAGTAAGAGGTCATGAAGAATTTGTTAGTTTTCTTCATAGTGGTAAACTGCTCATGGAAGCAGTCACTGATTATCTCGCCCCAATAGAAGGTAGTAACCTTACCTTGAAGAATCTGTTCTATGAAATAGAACATCCATTCTTGAAAGAAAACCACATTGGGAAGGCCCATGACTTGGCTGAGCAGCGTTACAAGGTCATGGTAGTCTTCGAAGAAATCGCTGCGGTAGAGCTCCTAAGGAAGTTTCTCAACACTAGCCCATTTTTCCTTCAACCTACACTAGTTGATAAGCCTTTTACAATCCAATGGGTCCTATTCCCACACCTCCTTACAGTTTTCCATGGTGGGGACCTCCATGCTCTCGAAGGCGGGAATGTGGAAGGTCTCCGTTATACCCGATGGAGACATATCTACAAGGATATTCCCCTCATAATCCACAATGGTTGTGGTATCAGATTGGTATGCATCCACACATGCCATCACCAGCTTTGGGGCCACTAGGGCCATAGGAAACCTACAACCTTAGCAAGTCCACTACTCTTTATCAACTTTGCATTTGTTGTTTTTGGGTTCATTCTGACCCTCTGAGTGAATTCATCAACATCGACTTGCTCGATGTTGGTATCTGAGACATCCCTCCAAAGGGTAGTGATCCTGGATTGAATAGAGACCCCTTGGAACTTATATTTCATGAGTTCTTTATCTTCCTTGCCCCTTGGTGGCTTAGCTATTCCTTTTCCTTTTCTGGAAGCACCAGAAGTCTTTGGACCGGATTCCATAAATCCTGCACAACAAATGAGAATTAGTAATGATGAACTTGAAAAAATGGCCAACGCCAAATACCTGCATGTCAAGATTAGCCCGACAATCACAATTCATACTTAATAATCATGGAAGCTAGATACTTCACCACTAGAGGGCAGTGCAAACAATCTGAAGTTCCTAGGCCGGAAATCCCTTGGCAGAATGTCGTTTGGAAGGAAAAACTGAGAATGGAATTCCCATATGCATTTTCCTGAGGTTGGATTTGAAGATTTGAGGTTGGAAATGGAAGAAAACCAAATTCTATCAAGTGAGTCAAAATCCATTTTGGATTTGGAGGTCATTTGATTACCCATTTGGAGGTTCGGGCATCATCTGCAAGGAAGCCATCTAAAATGGCACAGAGGAAACGGAATTCCAGGCGATGAAATCCGAGTCTTAGATTGCCGTCATGGGGAAGCGGTCACGGGTCGGCCATGTGGAATGGTGAAACGAAAGAGGAAACCTAGGGAAGGAAACCCGGGAGGAAGCTTCCAGAAGAAGCCAGAGGGTTCGGGACAACCGGGCAGCGAACGAGGCACCGAGACCTAGAGGTCAGGAAGACGCTCCGAGATTGCCATTTAGAATGATGCAGGAGGAATGAAATTCTGAGGGGGGAATTCCGGTGTTCGAAACCTAGATGGAGCTTGGAGGAAAATAAAACCAAGGTTTCGGGTTCCAGCGGACCAGGGTCCAGGATCTGAGAAGATGCTCAGATGGGGCCATTTAGAACGACGAAAACACAACAGAATCCTGAAAAGGGAATTTCAGAGGTGGATGTCCAAGAGGAAGAAAATGTCGAGAGTTTCAATGGGGAAATGGAAGATTCTACTACTGGGAAATGAATTCCGGAAAGCCGCAAGGTGGAAGCCATTTGAAACGGCGAAAGAGGGACGAAATTCTGAGAATGGAATTCTGGAAACCGAATTCTGAGGGCAGATTTGAAGAGAATTGCGAAGTTTGAAATTTGGACGGACCTTGAGGGTCTAGGGTCTGAGGGTCGGGAAGACGCTCGGGCAGGGCCATTTGGAATGGCGGAGACACAACGAAATCCCGGGAAGGGAATTCGAGAGATGGAAATCTGAAGAAGAAAAAGCAAGTTTAAAAAATGAAGAAGGGGGGTACGGACGACCGCGGGAAGACCCGGGCTTGGAAGGCGCAAGTATCGTTCTGAAGAATAGCCGCGATGCGGGAAGGTTCCAGATTGAATTTTGGGTGATCTAACAGCTGATTTTTAGATTTTATGGGTTATGTGCAGAGGGTGCAGATTTACCTAGTTTGGGTTTCATTTTACATTTTCCCTTAAAGAAAATCTGAAAATTGGAAAAAATAAAAACCAAGGGCACGCGGACGGAAAACCTACCTCGAGAATTCGAAGAACAAGCTGCCAAATGTGTGGAGGTCCTTAGGAAAATACTTCAAAATACGAGATAGGAGGAAAACCAAATTCGTCGGGAGTTCTTCAACTTTCTCTATCACTCACGAAAATGATAATGGCGGCCAGAAAATTCATTTTTATAGCAAAACTGCCATTAATGCAATATTAACTCTTCCGTACGGTTGCAGGTTTGGTTGGTGAGCTCGGAAAATGTAGAGGCGACGGGAGGTCCGGGGTCTGGTGTTCGGAAAGCCGTCCTGGGGCAGCCATTCGAAAACAACAAAGACTGACAGGAAAGCCAGCAGGGGAAAGCTAGCGAGGGAAACCTGGCAGAGGCAACCCAGCAGAGGAAATCCGGAAGGGGAAACCAGGGAGGGGAAACTCGAAAATTGCCACAGATGCCAAAATTTTGACAAGAAAAACCCAGACTAGCCCGAGACTTAAAATATGGCATTGGGAAACATGCTACCCCCTACTTTGGGGCACAAAAATGGGTACGTAAAACAAGGTGAAACAAAAGGGACCAAAAAATAAAGAGGGAAAAGAGGGTCCCCGTTCCGAACGGGGTGTGTGTGCAAAAGGCAGAACAGTAACTTGCTCATTGAAACCATGCAATCTTTCCATATAGACAGTTAAACCACCCTTCTCAAGGATCTCCCAAACCTTCATCTTCTACTTAACAGTGTCACAAGACTTGGGTTCAGCATGATTCTTGTCCCCACCCATCTCAAAATTCAGCACCACGCACAACCAGAACCACCTAAAAATGATATTCACACCACCCAGGCCAAAAATATAAAAAATAAACCTCCAGAAGCTTTGGCTAAAGACACCCATAAGTCGTGTGAGACCCACCATAGGACAAAAGGGCAATAATGAAATGTAGCTCTAAACCAAGTGAAATTCGTCCTTCGAAATAAAAAATTTAACACCCTCATTCAAATCTTTCACCCACGTTAGAAAGGACATACATCCCACCATGCCAACGAGGATCCACCAGATATTAGCTCTCATTTATGATAATCGCCGATGCTTCAAAAGGAATGGAATCATTAAAATTCCATACCTTTTGGTCCTTAACCCCAAAGTTAGCAAAAAAATCAGCTAACTTATTACCCTCCCTCAAAATATGGGAGATATAGACATTATCAAAAGAATTAATGATATCAATAGAATCCTTTCTCAAGGCTTCGATAGTCCATGATAGGGGAGAGACCAACTTCAGATTGTTAATAATATTTAGGGAATCACCCTCCACACAAAATTTCTTAAATCCTTGGCGTTGAGCCAATTTGAGACCATGGTAGATAGTAGCCACCTCCGCGAAATGGTTTGTCTAGGCTTCCAAAGGAATTAGTATTGTATGTTATTTTGGTAATATGGTTGATTATTGAATGTAATGAATTTATATTGTTCTTAATAAAGAATGATTATTTTATTTATTAAAATAAAACAAAATCAATAAGACATTCTAGTTATGTCTATCTATTATCTTTTATGAACTTTTATTTCAAGTAGATTGATGAATATTTATGTTGGGAAATATATATATATATTTAAAAGATTAAAAAAGTGTATTTTCGTATTATGGTGTTTTTAAATCTTCTAGAGGCTAGGAAAAGTGACTTGTATTGTAAAGTGTATAATGCTTGTATAATGTTGTTCATTTGCAATGACTTGATTTGGGATTTAGCCATGCACGGATTAATGTAACCTTGGAGGTATTTGAAAGTTATATGGTCTTGTCATGATTGTGAAGTGTATATTCATGGTTTTTCTATGTGCATTATGGATATCCTATGTATTTGTTAATAAGTTATGTTATTGTATGTAGAAAGAGTTACTTACAATAGGGGCTGAAACCCTATGAGGTAACTAGGGTAACCTATCGGAAGTTGATAATTTAGTGAAAACCTTAATTAATGTATTAGGGGTTGGGTAGTGTTCACTAATTAATTCAGACAATGGATTGCCTCACCTAATAACTTATTGCTTGTATAGATTAAGGGTAGGCTAAGATGGCCTGAAATGGCATGATCATCTACTTTTTCTTCTCAAAAAATAGTTTGATTCCACATGAGTTTGTTTAGGGGCTAGGAATCAGTAGAGATTTTCAGGGTAACTCAGTATGAGGGCCAGTAGTCTAGAAAGATTCACCATGGTAACCTAAACTAATTGTGTGATGACACTCTTTAACTGATATATGTTATGTGGTATCTTGTGTGTAGTTACCGTTTGTTATGATGTTGCCTCTGGGAGCTTGTTTATAATCATGTGGTTTAGATATTGTTATGTTGTTATGTGTACATCAAGCCATTTGATGTTATGTTTTTTCTTCATGTTTTTTTGTCTGTATGGACCTAATATTATCTCCTAGCATGGGGGGTAGACTTTCGAGTACCACATGGTTGGGAGGAACGTGCTCTATCCTCCATTAGGTCCCCTTTTAGGTGATGTAGTACATGATGATATTATTCTTATGACAGGTTCCTAATTTTACATTTTTTGTGGATTTGGATGCTAAACATGCTCATGAACAAGATTGACAAATGTATTATGGCCATCATCTATATTGTATACATTCCTGATGATTATGTGAGACCTTATTGTAATGTTATTATGATGTAATGATATTTTTCACAATCTCGCTTGATGTAACTTGTATATGTAACTTAACTTCATTATGAGTATGTAATTGGATTATTCATCATTGATATAATTTATCCTTATGTTTCATGTCTATGGTTTTATAATGTGATGTTCTTTCTTTTGTATGTTTAGGTAGCATTGTCATGGAACCCTAAGAACGTATGTGTAGATGTTTAATTTGTACTCATTTTATAATGAAATGTCTTTTAGAAAATAAAATTATTTGGTTATTTAGTTACTCAGTGTGTTCTCTGGAATTCATGGTGGGGCATTACACAAATTGTGATCGAGACCACTATTCCTTTTCAAAGCCACAACAAAAAATAGGCTATTGAGATGAAATACCCTCATTTAAGCATCATAATAGTTCCAAAATTCATAACACTTCCCAAATATAGGTTTATTAACATTTTCAAGAGCATATGATACTATCAATGTGATCATAATTAGGATTACATTGGTAATATCATCAAATTATTTGTAATTTGTGAGTAAAAGAACACAGGAGAAGCATTGTCAAACTGCCATACAAACAGTGTCTATGCAAACCATAGAGTTACATTATCAACACATTAAGAAACTTACATTAACCTAAAAAATAAATGGGGTGATCCCACAATAGTGGTTTACAATTTTTGGCCAAACTGGACACTAAAATTATTATTTTTAACTAAATATTCACATTCGGGCACCTATAGCGGTTAAACCATGAGGAATTTGAAGATGATGTAAACTAGAGTCTCATCACATTTTGTCTATAGATTCTAAAAATATTTTTTTGAAAATTTTTGGAATCAAATTGCACTTCTTTTTCCATCCCCCACAAAAATTGGTTTTTTTCAGAGAACAACATTTTTAAAAAGTGACGCTCACCGTATACAACATAAATTTTTTTGTATGAAGGATGAAATTCTAATTTTTTCGAATTTAGATTTGTAGCTGCAATATCTATCACTTTCATTTGGTCTCATTGTTTCTTATTGAATATTTTTTCCTTAATCAAGTTTCAAAGTCAAACCAATTGCAATTCAGACATAGGTGGACTGTATACAACATAACTTTTTTTGTATGTATTGAAATAAATTTTTATTTTTTTAAAGGATGAAGGACATCAATACTTAGCACGAACATATTTTTTAAATTTTTATTTTGATAATTTTCTATTTTTTGACATGTGCAAAACAAAGAGCTTGATTTCCGGTGAAAAACCTATGTTTAATAAAACTAAAAGAACACATACATAATAAAACCAAAACATATTAAACTTATCAATAGATAGCTCATTCTGAGGACTACCATCTTCCAATTAGGCCTGTGAAGTCTCCTCCATTTTCATCCTCAACCTGATCTTCGAAGGGCAGAAATTTGCTAAAATTTGGTGGAAGAGGGGGACAAGGGCAAAAAAGGGGGGTTTGAGAAAACCCCTCTTCACTCAAAAGGATGAAGGGGGGTTTGTTCAAAGCGGGGTTCACATGAACCCCACTTTTTTTTTCCATTCATTTCTATGAAGAAACATGATATCATAGGGTTCGAGCAAACCCACCATGCAAAAGGAGGTTCGCTCGAACTAGGGGTTTGACCAAACCCCTCTTTTGGGTTCATGCGAACCCCTTAGTTTGAACGAACCATTTAAAACATGAAATTTTAAATGTGTGAGAATTTTAAAAAATTTCCTTCCTCATCAAAATTGTAACCCACTATTATGGGTTTACCCAATGATTCGAGTATAACTCATGTCATTCAAATACAATATCTAACCAACACCATGAAGGACCACTGAACTATAGTTTGATTGTTAGTGCATGAAGATAATGTTATTTCCATTAGAACAAATGAGACAAGTATACTTGTCAAAATAGAAAACCATTGCCCCTTGAACATATGAAAACTATATTTAGCTTATCATTTAACGAGTAATTTACTTTGGGACTTGTGACTCCCTTTTCCTTGAGTGTGCGTAACAAATCTTTGTAGCATATCAGGAAGGTCTGTCTTTTGATCCTCTATATTATTTTCATGGATTTTTCGTTGATGAAGTGTCCATACTAACCTTCCTTAGATTGTGATTACTACCCTCTTTGATTGAACATGTAATATCATAGAACTATCTTTCCAAAGCTGCACATTATTAAAAAAACTATCTTTTTCTCATAATGGTTATCCCTAGAATCTTTATTTTGATGCTTCATCTTCTTTGCTACTACCCATAGTCACTGTCCATGTTATTTTCATCATTGATGGATTTTAGCCTATTGAACTTATTTTGTAGCTCTTAAACTATGATGACACTCATTCTTGACACATAAAAATGTACCTGCAAAACTACCATCTATGGATGTTATACATGCATTTATGATGATTACTACCCTATCACTTGATTGTGCATTATAACTCAATGTTTTTACTACCACCAATTTGTCATTTTCTTATTTAAAGGACTCTAACCTTTCCATTATCATTTGTTGTCTATGTTTTAGTGTGACTGTCTTATTCTATTGCTACTATCCTTGAGTTGATATTTCATGCTTTTACAAGCCTTTTATCTACCTTCATTTGTCATGGGAGTCTTCACACTTTGTGATTTCACCGTCACCTCCAAGGAGCCTCTTATATGTCAATCATAAGATTGAAGCCTCTTATATTTCAGTCATAAGATTTCTTTCTCATACTCATTATTATCCTTGAATGTACCTTGATACAAGGTAGGATTTGTCAAAAATGCATTCCTACTACCACTTGTCACTTGAGCATCTTTAACATCAATACTATGCTACTATTAGAAATATACAACCAATCATTCATTGAACAATAAAATAAGAGCCTGAGATCATTCCATCATCAATAAAAAATCAACTAAGATCATGTCCAACTAAAATCATGTGACATCAATGCTTTTGATATTAATGATAAAACTTGATGCCAACAACTACTGAAGACATGCAAATGCACTATCTTTACACTATCATATAACAAAAACACACTATTACTGATATACAACCTCTTTTTTGTTGTATATAGGGTTTGTATGATAAAACTATAAATATCTCCCCCTTTCCTCATGCTTCTCTTTATGAACTTATAGATGTCACTTGTGCAGTATGCACATGATTAGATTCTTGCTTCTCTTTCTCTTGTTTCCTTCTCCAAACTTTTGTAGTGCCTTTTTTCTTGTGACGACTAAAAGGTTTCATGAAATTTCTCTTAAAAAATAGTGCTTTATGTCCAAACTTATGGCATCTATAGTATATGACCTTGTAACCAATAAGAGGAACAAACAAATTATATAGTCTCTTGATAGTCCAAAAACATCATTTTTTACTTGTGTCTTACAAAACCTTGCAATATGACCTAGATAGTTGAATTTATAACATAGGACATTATTTCTTCTATTTGACCATTCATAAGGACTCTTATTACATGCAACACTTCTTTCATACATCCAACACTCTATTGCTTTATGACCAAATTCATAACATGAATAGTAATAACCATGAAAAGAGTTTTCAAGCCTGGTCATTTGATATTGTCCTGAATGAGAAATTATTTTGAACTTCTTGTTGTTTGCTTGTGCAAGAGTACTTTCTTTTGTCTTCTTCTTGTCTTCAACCTTAGGAGCAACAAAATAATAGTTTAGATCTATTCTCTTCCTTGGTGTTTCTCTGACCTTAGAAATTTCTCCTTGCTTGGGATTATGAACTCTTTTGTATCCTTCTTCACTACTATTATGATCTATAGGAATTTTGGGAGTAGTGCTTGATTCTCCTTGTTTATATATTGCCTCTTTTGATAAGTTTGAGTCCATTGGTGCTTTTTCAAAATTATTTTTAGACATTGTAGCATCTATGTAACTATTTTTTGCTTCATATCCTAACCCAAACTTGTTTGATATTGACCTTTGACTTAGAATCATTTTCTCAAATAACTTAGTGCTTTTCTCATTTTGAAGAATCCTCTTTAACTCTTGATTTACCTTCTCTATTTGTTTTCCTAGAGACAACACTTTTGCCTCTAGCTTTTAACAATCTTCAATTTTGGTTTGTAGGTTTTTGCTAGTGACTTCTTCAACTCTTCTAGACTCTGTCAGCTCCAACCTTAGATCCTTAATAAGCTGATTAGATTCTTCACACTTCACTTTCAACTTTTCTGCTTCTTCAAGGGATGAAATTATTTTTACCTTGGACTCCTTTTCTTCCTGAAGCTACAACTCTAAACTCTTATTCTTCTTCCTGAGTTTCTTGGTCTCATCTAGTGCAGAAATAATTTCACCTTCAAGATCAATTTCACATTCATCTTCATCATACTCTTGTTCATATTCACTCCCAAAGCAGTCTCCTTCATTTTCAACATTCTCAACTAAAAAATAATCTTCTAACCTTGTATCTTCAATTTTTAAGTCACTTATTATAACTGCTTCTTCACCATCCTTTGTATTTGGTTTAGGTGGTGTTTGTTGTTTAGCATTTTGCTGGGTATTTCTTTTTCCCTTGTTTCTTATAATTTTTTCCATGATAAGTACTCCATTGCTAGGATCTCCCAAGTTGATTAAAATTGTGCAATGGAAATAAGGCTCTAATACCACTTGTTGGAGTATAGGACCATTGGGAGGGGGTTGTATTAGTGGTCAAATGAGAAAAACAATTTAAAAATTTAACACACTTGATTATTCAAAGAGAACCATTTAAAACACTTCAAACACTATAGATATTATATGAAAATAAAAACATAACACTTGAATCAAATATGATCAATCGAGCACAATATGGTACACCACCAAGAGAAAACATAACACAGGTTTTATGAGTGGAAAACCCTAAAACGGTAAAAAAAAACTCTAAAAATTTATTTCATTAAGCCTCACTAGCCAAAACCTTGTTGATTACATATTGCATGCCTCACTTGAAATACAACAATCCTCACTGTATACTCAACTTGACTCACTGGCAAAGAATTATGCCTCACTGGAAAACATCATGCCTCACTATCAAACTCCATGCCTCACTTGCAATACAATATCACTATAAAAGAGATTAAGCACAAACCAAAGGGTTACTCTATTTCCATACATATCACTGCTTAATTTTTGCATTAGAAAAACTCCATCTCCCTTATTCTCCCATATCACAACATTGTAACAAAATATTATTGTTTTGAAAACTGCATTCACTTGTAAACATCTCACTCACCATGAAAGGAAAGAACTCAACTATCAAATCAACTAAGAATACTAATCTTTTCAAGTATCATTAGTGTCTCACACTTCTTCCTCTTTAAAAATATCCTTATAAAATCATTTCCTTTGTTAACAATCAATCAATCTCATATTTTAGTCTCATAAAGATTTGTGCATTCAAAGCACTATTAGACAAAGGCACAATCTATTATTTCTTCAAACAAAACCTCCTACTATTGACTCATTCTAGACCACACTCATCCCTCCTTGCATAAGAGAATCTCTTTATCTCAATAAATACAAACTTAGTCATACATCTTGACTATTGATCCCTCCTTGTAGTCATACAAAATATGCTTTGTCATTTAAATCTTCCTCACTATACATTATATTTATATAGTCACGATATTAGGGTCTTCAAACACATCCTAAAAAAGCTCACACACTTCAAATATTTTAACCTTCTCAATAACCTGCCAATCCCCTAAAATCCATCGTTCCTTTTTCACACCAAAAACCATACTTACCAAATTACCAAATTCATATCAAACTCCAATCCAAAGCTCCTAACCATTGGAATATAAAAGGTCTTTCAATCTAGGATGTTTAGCTCCAATTTGGCACCATCCAAATATCCACTGATATGTTTAGATACAAGTAATTGCACAATCAGATGGCTGTCAAGCTTCCTGTCAAATTGAAGCAACTAGAAATGACTATTACACAAATTTAAATTTGAGCCTTTGATTTCACATTGCCACTACTACTAACTTTAAATAACATCCATTTATTTTATATAAATGGTAGTATTTGAGAGTTCAACCTGTCGAGAAAGTTAGTAGAATGGAAGAGTTAGTTAATGCATGGAAATTAACCCCTTAATCTCATTACTAAGCTACCTTTAACTTTGTATAGAAAGTCACCAAGATTTCAGAATAAAAAGAAAATTTGATAAACTCTTTGCATAATAACCTTGATGTTAGGGTTTTAGAATTTTATAATTAAGTGAAGAACTCTAAACAAATTCAACACCTCTATAAAATTTCAACCATGTAACTATGCCAAGATTTATGATTCATACATATGTATTTGGTATGGAATATTGTGCCTTTCATATTTGTCAAGGAGGATAAAATTTGATGTAGAATGCACATTAGGGTTTTGAACCTTGAAATGAAAGGACCTTATCACCAAAGTGATTATGGCTTGAAGCTAACTGAACAAGAAAGTTACTCATCAACCAACACCAAAAAAATTACCCAATGTAACATCAAACTTGAATGCCTTACGCAATAGTGACATCAAATATCAACAAGCCCTTTGCAAATCCACGGTGATCATCAATCTATGAGATGAATCAACTTACTTAAATAAATGAACAATGAGTATCAACCCCTCTCAGATCCATGGGGAACATCAAGAACTGAATGAACAAGCACCTTTTGGATATACCAAGAATATGAACCATGAATACAATTGTAGAAACTCTTTGGATGCATTAAAAATCAACACCATGAAGATGCATCAATCAACTTAAAAATGAATAACAACCAATAAAATACCTCTAACATATCAACTACATATACCTTTGTGTGAACATGTATCTTTGAGATTAGGAATCCAAGTAACCATGAAGTGAATCACTATCATGAGTTATTCAACACCATGAGCACCATGTGAAGATGATCAAAACTAAGAGAACCATGAGCACCATGTTGGGAATCAATGACAAAAAATCCTAAAAATCTCTTTGAAATCAATGAAAAGCAATGCCAAAAAGGGCTTTTTCATTGAACTCCTGTGAGACTAGAGTCATCGATCTAGAAAATATCAAGGAAGAAGTTGGAATATCCTTGAATGATTTGATCATGCACTTCTCAAGAGTGGAATTTGGTAACTAGACAGGAGGAGGACAAGACATCTATGAGTTAGTTTCATCCTCAGGAAGAGGGGAAATGAAAAAATCCAAGGAGGTAGGTGTAGCCTCTATCACAAGGATGGTGCAAGCCAAATCAGAAAAACACTCAAGAGGAAAATACAACTTTTTTTTACCATCACTTGAAACAAGGCCTCTCTCCAACTTATTCTTCAATAGAGGTTTTTGGATTCTCAAAGCTAAAGTGAAAGGGAAGAAGGATACAAAGTAACAAATGACACCACCTTTGTGAAAGGAATGTCTATGAGTTGTGAAAAAGGAGGAATATCAGGAAGAGAAGTGAGAAGAGGTAGCTCTACAGAGGGATAAATGAACACTTGCACCCTTTGGGGGTGAGGTTCAGTAGGATACACCAATGAAGTCAAAAGAAGGAAATAGGCAATGGTAACTAAGGTAGAAAAAGAAGCAAACCCAAGAACAATAAAAGAAAAAGGCTCCTCTTCGATATTCTACAAGGAAACATGCTCTTTAGCCATGGCCTTTTGTTGGAACTTACACTCCCATGCAAGCTAGTTATGGTGGCTACATGGGCACTAGAAGATATTGCCTGAGAAGAGGTTAAGGGCTCTTGCTCTACTAGAGGAGAAACCTCCACAACCATTGGCAGTGGAAGGGTGGACTCTTGAGGAGTAGGAGGAGGGGGCACAAAATACAGAGAGATAAGTGTCTTGATAGTGGGCCCCTTTCCTTTATCTACCTTGGAGGTAGGTGGAGGAATATAAAAAGGTCGAGACATAGGAACCACCCCACGAGAATTCTTCCCCTTACCTTAAAGGGTGGGTTGGGGTACCATGGGTATAATTAGAAGCTAATAAACTCAAAGATTCAACATCCATAATGTAGACACTTTTCATTTTTGTGTGCTAGGCACATTAGAAGGAATGGAAGATTCCACCAAGGGTTGGGAGGAAGAAGAAAAAGGTGCAAAATAATAAGGGATAGAAGAAGAGGGGGAAGGCCCAAGGGAAAGAGCTTGCTTATGCTTCCCCTTTGGAGGGATAGATGATGACACATGTTGTTGTGTGCACAAGGAGGACTTCAAGGAGATACCCTAACCAGATGGAGGGAAACCACCTTTCGATATTAATCCCCCAATATTATACCTGAAATAAGCTCTATATGAAAGATCCCCTCTAGAAGGTAGGGGTCCAATCGAGGCAATCTAAAATTGATCAAGGGAGAATCCCCCACATGATAAAAATGGTTTATATCTTCTATTTTGGATAGTATGCACAATACCCCGATGGAAAAACTTTAGAGATTTTTTGGATAATCGAGGTAACCACATTCATGGAGACTAGCCATGAAATGCCTAGCCTCATTTGAACAAGTCAAAATCAAGAATCAATAAAAATGGGATTTCCAAGGCTTTAGGTCCTATAAGGATCGATAAATAAATAGAGCCAATAGGTGCAAAATACAACCCATCATGTGTGAAATTTAGTCTATGATTCCTCATACTTTTCCTTATGTAAGTTAATAAAAAGAGTCTCTTCAGTGACTACATTCACTCAACTCAAAGGGTCAACCATAACACCTGTTACAATATTATCGATGATATGAGCGAAAATGTATAATGGAGAGAGCTCTTTGTTCAAAGTTAGATCATCTGAGGTGAATGTAATATCAGAAATAACATTCACATGATCTAAATGAGGAATATGAGTAAATGAAACTACATTGATATACTTAGATGGAGTTAGATTGGAGGAAGGAGTGAAAAAGTTAGCTAAAAGAGATAGAAATGGATTGGTGTAGATATGTAGCTAGTTGTTGGGCTTCTCTACAAATTTGTTTTAGCTTTGCATCTTACCATTGAGTCAGATTGTATCTTTATCGATGTAGTCTTGTATCATGTGATAAAGATGAACACATCTCTTAGTATCATAACTCAAGACATGATGATATTGATATAATTTTGTGCATCATACCATTGATGATATGGCTCAAATAGTTGTCTAATCTCTGGGAGAGTTATTATTCCATATTTTAATTTATTTTATAGGAAATTACTATAAGATTTAGATAATGTAGTAAATATTTTATTTTAACTTGCAGAATATTTATCTGTGGCAACAAATACCATATTCTCCACTACTTTGTTCTTTCTAGACTCACTAGAGACTAACACAATTGATCAACCATCCCGATATGAGTGCAATGATGAATCCCCATACTATGAAATAGTTTGTTGGTACTCATGTAGAGCAACCCACAAATGAGTGAAGGACATATACTTCACCAAAAGAAACTTATCTCGTAGCCCCTACTGTAGGTTTCTAATGAAAACTCTTTGCACATCAGAATTAGGCATGGCATATGAGATACAAGATAAAAAGGCCTAATAGCAAGCTATAAAATCAATCAACCTCTCATGTGTCCCTTCCTTACATCAGATCAGATTAGAAAATGTGACCTTCAACCCTATATTATCTTGGAACTAGTAGAGGAACTAATTTACAAGACAATCAAAGGAAAAGACAAAATTATCAAGAAAGGAGCAATACCACTCCAAAACATCCTTAAGAGAATTTGAGTTCTAGAAGTACATCATGGTGAAATAAATTTGTACACATGGAAATAAAGGATGAGATGTGATTTTATGGTTTCCCACAACCATTGCACTTCTCAAACTTTGGAATTTTCACCCCTTGTAAGATGGGAGTGTTTAGAATAATAGTAGATAAAGGACTATGATGATAAAAATGTTGGAAGATTGATTGATCAGATGATCTAGCCAGGTTCAACAACAAATACTACATTTATCCCATGTTTTTCAATAGAGCATTAAGGATGGGGTTTACGAACAAAGTTTGACTAGAAGAACCACTTATAGAAGCACCAACACTATTAGAAGCAATATCACCAACACTAGTAGAGGCAGTGACACCAATGCCAAAACTATCACTAGCACCAGTAGAGTCACCAATACTAGCACTAGATAAGGCACCAACACCAATGCCAGAACTAGCACCAAACCCACCACCACTAGAGGTGGAGATGTTCTAAGTTACATATATAAAACCATAAAAACCTAGAGGGAGTCAATTCAAATTAACCATAGGGATCTCCCCATGTGCAGTGGTGGTGTTAGCAACATTGATGGAAGGACCCATGTTAGCCATGCAAATAGACACTCTAAGAATATGGATATTCAGTTGTTGGCCAATGATCTCTGATTGAATATATTGGGTATTGTCTAACATGGAGGTGTAAGATGGGACATGGGTTTCCACAATATTTTCTATGCCACAAAGAAACTCTAGGCCCCTTCGATATTTAATTAATAACTTCCTTAGACCCTCAACAAGGGGAGTGGCTTGAGCATAAGTATCTTACCTTGCCAAGAATCCAGCAAGCTCTTTGAGCCTCAATTCCAAAGAGTGAATTTTCTCCACAAGAACATTGAGAGAAACTTCCTCCTTTAGGGCACAAGTGGAAGATTTTGAAGAAGAGGCTAGAGGGGTATGGGTTAGAACTTCATTATGATGTAGGGAGAATTCAGTAAAAATTCCTATAGTATACTGTTTAAAATGTGAGATGAATCAGGGATAACTAAACCTTCTAGACCCCATATCTATTTTTCAATAGCTTATTCTTATTATGTATTTGAAGGTGGTCGATTGGGTCATGAAGCTCATAAAGAGCACCACAACACACTATCAACTACATTTCCTAACATGAGAGAAGAAAAAATTCAAGACAAAAAAGGAGAAAGAAAGTTCATGTTTGATTCACCAAAATGTAATGGAGAGGATTCACTAATCTTATGTCTCTAGGATAGGGAAGAGTCTATATGGAGAGAATAACTCTCTATTACCTCAAGGATAAAAGCTCAAGTGATGGGAGATAGTTAAGATACATTTTATGCAATGTTTTTGGGTTTTATGATTTCCTATGAAAGGGGAACTTCAAAAGTTGAGTGAACAAACCTTAGAGGTCTTGAGAGATAGGAAAGTAGGCTCTTAGATAAAGGATGAAAGTGTGGACCAAGGATGAAAATGCAATGCAATGGTATCTCAATGGTGTGTTGACATCTCGTATGAACCAAAGACAGAGTCGAACACCAAAAATACTTAGTGTCTTCTAACTACCTAAATGCTAAAGTTTGATAGTTTTAACTACACTAGAAAAAATGAAAAAAATGCAAGAAATTACAACAATATTACTAATTATCAAGTAAATAAACCATCTAATGAAATGAAAAGTAGTGGAAGAAAATGGATGAACTCATAGGTGATCCAACTATGAAGCCTCCCGCAAAGATCATCATGGACAACTTGCACACATGAGAATAGGAAAAGTGTTGGGGTTATTTTCAGGGCTTGTTTTGGTCAAACCCCCTCTTTGGTGTTTCCATCTCCACAGAACAACCAAATAGATGGGAAGGTGCATGGAAATGGGTATCAATTCCATGGACACCCCCTAAAAAAAATTTGGAAAACTATAACATGAGCGCGTTATAACGCGCTCACATTACGGCTCGTTATGCCGAGCCTAAGGCTCAAAAACTACAAACCAATAACATGAGCGTGTTATAATGCGCTCGTGTTATTTATTGTTAAAAGAAAAAAAATAAATGCAAATCTCTCATTAGGATTTCAACTAGTTCTTTTTGCAGCCGCGACCAAAACCACCACAATTTCACGCTCACATTCTAGGAGGATAATTTCAACAAATTTCTTCACCACCAATCCCTATTTCTTCACAACAATGGTGCCATGACGATGAGGAGCTATGAGAGGTAAGGATTCTATGGTTTTTGTTTTGAATTAGTTAGTTTTAGGTTGAATTTGATATCTATTTGTTTGAATTTTTAGGAGATGCAAATCAACCTGCAAACCCTCAAAATCCTCAATAGGAAGACCAACCAAATCCTCAAGATCAAAATCAACCACAACATCAACCTCCTCCACCAATGACTCAACCCCCTCCTGGCACTCAACAAAATTCAATGAGTGAAATTGAGAACAAAAAAAACATAATTGGGGATTTGATCAATAGGTTGAGTGATCCAAATGGTTCAACCACAAAAATAATGACCCTAGTAAATTCATTAAAAGATATGTTAAAAAGTGTAGATTCAATTAGCAAACAAATAACTAGATGGAAAGATAGGAGGCAGGCGGCTAGGGATTATTATGCCAATAAACTATCATACAAGGATGTGAAGGATTTAAAAATTAAAAAAGGTGATTTGTGCTCATTATTCACTAACCCATGCACAAATCAAAATCTTACCCTCAATGCGAAGAAGTTTCCTATCCATTGGTGCCACCACCAACAGATTAGGGACCAGTTTTATGATAGGTGGTACATGGTCTTCAATTACCCACCATGCAACAATTTCGAGGTCTCATAATATTTCCTTTGGAAACTATATAGTGAGTTCATATTGAACAAAATCCGAAATTATTTTGATATGAGGGATTTCTAGGGGAGAGGTGGGGGGTTAGCTCAGGATAGACCTGGTGTACAGCCGGATCCTACACGGCAAGGTAGATGAGCTCTCGCTAGGCCACCTCGTGAGCATGTTGTTATGCCTTCCATCGCGAAGGAAAGTGTTAAAGTAGATGCATTGCAAGCAATCAACAGTTTGACCCAGATTGTCATCCATCATACTAGCCCTATTCTACAATGCCATCTAGGGGAGTCCTTGAGTGGTGGCCTTCGAACACATGTGTGTCAATCTTTCGGGCCTACTTGTTCATATGAACCCATCGACACTCAGGAGACTAGTATGTGGGATTCGTCTGTAACTATGGAGATGGAGAGGGCAGCTAACAT
Source organism: Sequoiadendron giganteum (assembly GCA_007115665.2). Taxonomy (NCBI): domain Eukaryota; kingdom Viridiplantae; phylum Streptophyta; class Pinopsida; order Cupressales; family Cupressaceae; genus Sequoiadendron; species Sequoiadendron giganteum. The sequence goes on along the minus strand of CM021100.1, from coordinate 728,195,271 downwards.
TTTGCATGAGGCATATGGCATTGATAGTCAGGTAAAAGTTAGTGCATGTGTTGATTGAATTTAATTTATTAAATTTTGATTTTGAAATGCAAGATTAACTAAAAATGTCTTATGATTTTAATAAAATTTCAGGGTCACAATGTTGAGACTGGATACACCAGCCCCACACCAACCTATTTTTGCAATACACCTATCGCTAGGGTATGTAACTAGTAAAAAATTATAAATTTATTGCATGTTAATAGCATTGTTTTATGAATGGTAATTTAATATGCGATTTTGGATGTTGAATAGACTAATATTGGAGGTTTTGATGAAACACTTCCTAGTGGTGGTGGATTTACTCAAACCTTCGCACAGGTAATAGAATAAAGAGCTTAACTAATGAATCAAGTACTTAATAGATTTGTGTAGTTTATATGCACATCGTTGATTACGTTGAATATTTTATTGCTTTATTTTAAGTTGTTGCGAGACGACACACCTCTGAATATGATGAGGGCAATAGATATTGGTGTGACATCTACTATAAAATCCTCGATGGCTCTGACAGAAGAGGTATGAGGAAAATTAGTAAATTTCAATTTACATTTGTTGTTATAGAGGTTAGTTAGTGAAAAATCAAACCATTATTGATTCACGTAGTTTACTTTCTATTTGTATGGTTTATACAAGGCTTGAGCACGCCTGAGCATGGGCGTGAGAATATTTCCCTCATGGAGAGAGATCGTGAGATGGCTATAAGTGATTATTTTGTCAAATATATCATTTTTTATAATGTAATTTCTATATATTCATCTCTTTACTTCTTATTGTAATAGTTAAAACTTCACCATGAACTAAACCCTAGGAGGAGTAGCAGGAACACTCCAAAAGTGCAACAAAAATGAATGACAAACCTATCACCATCCGAGCGAAAAGGAAAGGGAAATATTTTATTTCCAGGGCATGGAGAGCAATGACTTTTGATTCCAGAGTCGTTTGTTGTATGCCTACATGGCAATTTTGTACATATTTTTTATTAGATATATTTAACATTGTATGCCTATATGGAATTCTCGTAAGCCTATATGGCTATTTTGTACATATATTTCATACTTATATCGACATATATTGATGTATGCCTACATGGCTATTTGGTTAATACAAATATCTTTTATCGATGCCTATCCATATTTGCATTCTAAATTGATGGTTCAATAGTTATGAGTTACGTGTATTCAAGGTAATTTCTATGTTAATACAAATATCTTTTATTGATGCTTATACTTATGTGAATGATGTATGTTTGTGTATGGGATCATATTAATTTCTATTTGATGATGCTATTGCGTCTTTAAGGTTTATTTATTAAAGGGTGCATGAAATAAGTTTTAAATCCTTAAAAACCTTTAAATTTCTTAGGTTTTTCTATTTGTCGAGTCTAGGCTCCGAGTCCGAGTCCAAGTCAAAAATTGGCTTGTCAATTCTGAGGCGAGTCCAAGTCTTGTAACACTGGTGTGAACACATCGAGGAATAATGTATATGCCAATGAAGAGAGAACCAATCCTTGTTTCCAAACAAACCATGGTATAGATATGGGTGGTCGAGATAAAACATCATTCTTCTAAATAGTTTGAACCATAATTTTTCATGGCTGCAAACACACCTTCATTATGTGTGTTCTTGATCCTAATGAAGAAATGGTGGAACATGTTGTAGATCAAATATTGCAACCCTAATTCCACAAGAAGGTTACTTGTCCCGATTTTTGCAAATGTCTTTAAGATGTTCATCCTTCTTGAGTAATGCCAACCACTATCATCGCTTGCCATGCTTCTAATGGAAAGTCAATTTGTTGCAATACCCAAAAGCTAGCAGGTTCATTCATTGTAATACCACTGTAATGACTCGAGCTCTAGATCAATAGATTTTTTATTTATTTCTTATTGGATTGACAAATGTTGTCATCCAATATTATTAAGATAGATAACGTAGTCCCCAAATTATAAATGAAATAAATTATGAATATGAAATCTAATTCAAATATTAATTTCATAATGGAAATTTGATAAATAAATATAATAGTTGTTTCTAATTAATCAATTAAAATCATGTGCTAGCTTTGAATATAAATATGCCTATCATTGATATATAGGCCTTGAGAATTGGGATGCCTTTCCTGATCGATACTTTGTACTCATGCATCTAACTTTGAGTCCTTTCTGGATTATATTCTTGAAATGTATATGTAGACATGGAAAATATACAAGCTCTTCTTGGCACACTTGATCCCGATTACTAACAACGTTTCCTCTTACATCACATTCTATCTCTTAATCTAATGAATCATTATTCATTTGATTAAGTCATTCTCACCTCCTTTGATTAAATTAATCAGTTCAATTTAATTAACCCTACATTGTTGTTTAACTAAATAAATCATTTTATTTAATTAAAATGTCTAAAGTCCTCATATTAAATTAAATAAATTAAACCTTGTTTAATTTAATCTAACACATTCCTTCTTTATTAAATAAATCAGATCATTTATTTAATGAATCGTTTCCTCTCAATTTCTGACTTAAATCAATTCATAAATCTAAGTCTAAATTGTCACATCACCTAATCCTTCATTAAATTAATCAAATCCATGATTAACTTAATCCTTCTCACTAAAATCCTCTAGAGAATGCAACTTGCACAATAAATCAATTACTTTGATTTATTAATTCTCCTATTTTCCCTCACAAAGCATCAAAAAGGGAATATTCCTCTTTTGAGTTCAAAAAGTCCAAGTGGACTTGGTCCTTCCAACAAGGCATTAAAAGCCTCTTACATGTCCTTGACCTTGGGCCAAGTAACAATAACTTCATTCCTTTTCCCTCTTCAACATGTCATTTTTCAAGTTTGAAATGCCACCTAATTGCATTTATTGGCACATTGGCCAAAACTTTCACATTCCTCATCCAATCACATTTGGACAAGTGGCACAATGCCATTGGATGTTGAATGATCCCACATTGCTTATTTTCACTCATTCTTCCAAGATTGAAATCTATTAAATGAGAGACTCTTCCTCTCATTCAAACATCCACAATTTGAGTAAACTTACTATACTCAATTTCTTTCTCAAGCATATCTAGTTTCATCCATTTCTTCACATTCTTGGCTAGGTTATGCAGATTTTTATCATGAAGCTTGATTGAATCTTCATCAAGGTGGATCACTCATCAAATCATCAACATTTGCAACTAAGGAGCTGGGAAAGGGCTAATTGCAACATCTCATTGGCACCAACTCCCCCATGGGATCAAGAGTTTGCTTTGTTTAAATTAGGATTTCATTTATCTTTCATGTTGTTCTCCATATTTTCCTATTTTGAGCATTGTAAATGGATTTCAAGGGGAATTCTTGTCTTAACTTGCATATTTAATCTAATTATGTGTTTTTTTCTCATGTTTATGCAAGTATAAAAGATTGGGGTTCACATTTTGGCGCTAGAAGGAGGGCACGAAGTCAAAAAATTAAAACACGTTTTCAAATTCTATAGATTTTGACTTTTTTGTTGTAGACATAGACAAACTAGCCTATGCGGCGCTATATCGTGCCACTTTCAGTGCCGTAGCGCAATATCTCACCGCCTTCAGTTCCGCGGCTCCATATTGATCCGCAGTCGCATTTTCCAAACATCATCGCGGGATTTCCACCTATCTTTTCTTAAAATTTCTTAACCCCGCCATGCAGGTCCTAACTCCACTGCATTCACCACCATGGCCCTATTTTGAACCGCAATTTCTCCAAACTCCACCACGGTGCCTTTCCCGCCTATAAGTTTTAAATTTTCAAACTGGCCCACTTCCAAACAGCACTGCTGGCCTCTGTCGCGCCACTTTTGCGCTCTTTATCTGTGCAGAGCACTTTCTAAAGTCATTCATGTGGCGCTATACAGCACCGCCTATCTTCCAAACTTCACCTCTTCTCCAAACTTCACCGCCTTTCCAAACTTTGCCACAGGACGATAGTAAAATCTTAAATTAACATGTTCTTTTTAGGTTTAGTTTTGTTTAACCTTTTTATCTGATTTCCCATATTCATTGCTCTTTGTTTTACTATCATTTTGCAGGATGGAGTAAAGGAACGAGTCATTATGGTATCATGTTTACAAAACCAAAGTGTTCCTAAACACTAAAAGTGTTCTTTAACACTTCTTGAGAAAGTTTGTTAAAATCTTTGGCCTTAGGAAAACTACTTCTACTTTGGGCTTTAAAACGAACATTCAAGTTTCCTTTTATGATATCATGTTTAATTTATGCAAAGTGTTTCTAAACACTTAAGTGTTCCTCAACACTTTTCAAAGAACTTGTTAAAATCTTTAACCTTAGTATACTAAATTTTCATTGGGATTTAAAAAGAACAAACAAACTTTGTTTTCTAAGGTTGCCAAGGAGCTAAAAATAATTTTAGGCAAATACACTAGAGTTGGTTTGAAAGGTAATAATTGAACAAGGCAACTTCACACTTCATTTGGTGCTTTTAAAAAGAATTCATCATTGCTTTGAAGGTTAAAATGAACAAGTGTCTTTTATGTTTCACAAACTTTTTTACAAATTAACATCATTAAAATGCGTATGCGCTTCTCTCGCGCTTTATAGCAATCTTGAGAATCAAAAGCATTTTGGTGATATTAATTTGTCAAAAAGATTGCCTCCACACTTCAATTTGGGCACTTAAAATTGAACAAAGCATGCGAGTGTGAGCATGATATATTGCGGAGGTTCTCCCCTTTGTTTTTCAATGAAGGTTGTGTGAACAATGGGATATGTTAGCTCGCTTTTGTTTATCTTAGAGGGCCTGCCTTGTGGGAAAAAGTAATCACCCAAGGGAATGACCCAACCGAGAACACGCTAAAGCCAAGCGACTTCCACTCGGGATATAAGTTTGGAAATTGGAACAAAGGCCAATATCACGAGGATTATTTTGATGAGATGGACAACAATGGACTCTCGCTGATGTTGGATAATCCCCCACGAATAGAATGCCCGAATTAGAACCCTTTGTTTAGAAAAAGGCCAAAACCTTGTCTATCTTGTTGGTGCAAAAGGTGATGTCCTTTGAAGCCGGCCCACGTTATACATGTGGTCTTGTTGTGGAAATGGAAAGTATGTCATGGGAGATTCATGGGTACTAATGCTTGGCTAACCTGAATAAGTGAGTGTCATGGAGGGGAGCCAGTGTGTTCAAGCATTTAGCCATTCGCACAAGATATGCACAGCTAGATTTATCCAAGTGGGAACCGAACAAGATATTGCCTCATCATCCTAGGAGTGTAAAAGTGCTTTGAAGAAATACATTGCTTGTTCTTGAAAACAAACATTCACAAAAACTATAAGATTTCAAACACCTTGTGGCAAACGAATACTTCTTGACGAATTTGGACACTCTTGCTTTCCCTAGGAATCACATTCCTAGAGGTTTCTAAGTGCACAAATTCTATCGTCATTTGTTTTCAACAAGGTTAAACATACGGAAATTTTGCCCTATTTTCCTCGATTTCCACAAAATGGACCTTGTGGGATGAGAAAGAAAGTGGGACATTAAGCATATAGTTTGAAACATAAGCAAGCAAGTGTCTTTGGTAAAAAGAAATCATTAAAGCCAAGATAAAGAAACAATTGAACCACACATGTGCTTGATCCGTTTTGAGTCATTTGGTTTTCATGCAGACATTGATCTTTTGGTTTGAATTTCTTCTAGGTAAAAGCATGTTCTTCATCACCTTAGTCTTGTAAGTAAGTCCTCATAGGGTCATCTAGGATCAACTCAAACACTTCACCCATTCATCCAAACATCGATCAAATTTCCATCTCACCAACAACTTTTGGAACCTTGGAAACATCATTTATGCTAGACTTTTAGAAAATCAAAATCACCTTATTTGACTTAACACACTTAGTCAAATGATCAATCCTCTTGAATGAATTTACCTATAGGATAACACAACTTCCTAAGGTTTATAAGTTCAAAAATCACCTTGTTTGTCTTAACACACCTAGCCAAATTATCATCTTGTGTACACGTTTTCTCTAGGATAACACAACTTCCTAGGGTTTGCAAGTGCATAATCATCTTGTTTGACTTAACACACTTAGTCAAACTATCTGCAATCAAAATAAAATCAAAACAAGTCCTAAAGTCTAGCATTGATCCAAAGCTCCTAAAAGTTCAAACACCCATATCACTCACCCTTTCATCTTTCATCTCATTATTGGTCCTAAACATCTTAGAGGTTCACTCTTGTAACAAGGTCAAAACACAAGAGGGATATGGAATATAAACTTGATCCATACATCATGAGCAATTCGAGTCAACCAAACTATCCAAGTCTCACAATGCTAATTGATTATCAAAACTCACATTTATACATGGCATCATTATCTCCTCCAAACCTAAAAAGTACAACAAATGTGAGTATGCCCAATCCAAAGTTTGGAATACCTTTCCCAATGGTAGATTTAAATCCAAGTCCAAATTTGCAAATCTATCAACCAAACGCTCAATGCATATGTTTTCCAAACAACGTCATCCCACCAAATCCATACATTCCAACTACAAGTCTACCAAACATGACCATTTCAAATCCACACTTGGTAAAATTTGGGGTCAACATGTTTGCAAATCCCATCAATGTTGTTCAAAATCCAAGCAATATTTTGACAACTCCATATGTTGATTCAAGTCAAGGTAACACCATTCAAAATCAAAGTTACCTAAATCAAGGAAATATGATTCCCAACCACAACAATGTTCAATTTCAATCTATCATGCCAAATCAAAACATCATACCAAATCATCCCATTTTGCTAAGAATATCGCAACAACAAATGGCAACCATCCAAGCAACCCCAATGGTTAACACATCTACCATTCCTCAAAAGTCTCAAAGACCAAGAATCTCAATTGCACCATTCACCACCCAAACCTTGGCAATCAATGAGACTATTCTACTCACCCCAACAATCAACACCATTCCCAATCCACCACCACCACCGCCAAAACACAACATGACAAATTCATTCTCCATCATGTTGCAAGCCGCTCAAGAAGCTTCCTGCAAAAAGGCTCTCCAAAACCAACAAGTTGCTCAGCAAGCACAAGTGGCTCAAGTAGCCCAACAAGCATAGGCTCAAGCTCAAGCCCAACACCAAGCTCGACAAGAGCAAGCACAATTCCAAGCACTATTGTAAGCAATCCATGAACAAGTAGCACAACAACATGCCCAACAACAAGCATTGTTGGCTTAACAACAAATGCAACCCTTACTCCCACAACAAAGCTTTCAATAGATTCACACCACAATTGTCAAAAAAAAAAATCAAGACCTATCCATCACTGAACACCTTGAAGATGCTTCTACCCCATTGAGTGATCAACTCAACATTCATCAAGAGCCACTTTTTAGGGATTTATGTCAAGATGTGTTACAATTATTTGATCCCATTGAAATAATCCAAGATCCATCCACCAATGATTGTATTGAAAATTTCTCTACATCATCTAATGAGTTAGAGGACATATCTCAAGAATTTACTCCAAAGCATGATCATCTTTCACCAAAGTCTAGCAATGGACCTTTCCAAGACATATTGACATCCTTTGACCTCATGGTTACAAATATTGAAGAAATGCTCAACTCACCATTTGATCCATGTCCACTCAAAGATCAAGGGGATATTGTGCCACTTCCAATGCCTTATGATGATGTCCAAGAACCCTTTGAAAGCAATCCATCCTTTGAAATTGACCCATGTCAAGAACTTGATCCAAAGCATGTTGAAAGCAATTTCGACATTAATCAAGATCAAGAATTTCTATATGCAAGATACTACAATGAGGTGATGGCCACTCTCCTACAAGATGTCACAAATAATGATCATATCAATATAGCACATACCCCTCCATCTACCCATAAGATGCTTTCTTTGGATGGACACGTAGATGATCTTCATTCAAAACAAGAGTCTCATACTCTTAACATCATTCCCAAGGAACAAGAGTCTCCTACTCTTAACATTTGTACACATGACCAAAATATGGAAAATTCTAGAGACATAGAAGAAACAAAACATGAAGAATACTTCTACATAAGTTGTGAATCATAAACATCATGTGAAAGCATATCAAGAATGAATCATGACAAAGACTTTTACACTGTTAGTGAATCATCAATACCTCTGGAAGAGGCACTACAAGATCAAGCGAAAGAGATCAATCAGGAATTTATCCCACATGTGGAGGATCCTATCACTTATAAATTTGGATCACTCACCTTTCTTAGAGCAAGCTATCTCATCAATAAAGAAGCTGACACTTTTGAAGGTCCACGACAAAGCAGAGAAGGAGAAACACCTTGTTTCCAAGGGAGATCATATCCTTTTGTAAATAAAATGTTTCAGTAGATGAATTATCAAGGCAGAGGATTAGGCCTACATGAATAGGGTATCCTAGAACCAATGCAGATTGATGGAAATCCTAAGCATCAAGGCCTTGGTTATTCAACAACCAAGGGAAATAAACATATCAGTAATACTTCCACAAAACTAGGGGTAGCTTCGTCTCAAGCAAGCATCAACATAGGGAGCACGAAGGATCCTTATGATGAAACCAATGCCAATACTACAACCCACCACGTCATGAATCTTCATCCACCCATTACCCCATCCACAAATTGGGACCAACATCAAAATAAAGATTCAAATCAAAGGGTGAAGCACGAAGGACAAATCAAATACAAGTGGATACCAAAGATTACAAAGAAAGATTATCCCTATCAAACCCCATTAGTCAAAGAAACAATGGGGCAAAATAAAAAAGGGAATAGTATCCATCCAAGATGTCCACAAAAGAAAAATAAAGCTTCTCAAGCAACATACAAAGTGTATCAAGCAGTTGGTCCTAATTCCACATACACTTCCATATCCACCCATCATTGCTCGTCTTCCAAGTTTGGAGAGTCAAAGGCTCCAAACTGTCAACCAATCCATCTTTTATTCCTAAAAAAACTCCACCATCCATGCCTCCACGCATAATATTCAACTCTCACATTGACCATGTATTGGTAGTGACCCTTCATCATAAGGATTCAGAAGGCACTCTATCGCGATGTGTGCACAAAGATAGAGTTAACTCCGGTATCAGCAAAATAGATCAGGGATCTCAAAATTTGCATACAAGTGCATGTATCTTGGCAAGGAAAATTCTTCAAATAGGATACCGATGGAATGTTATGATAGAAGCATCAACATCAACACCACCAGGTGGTTTAGCATCAACTTAAAATCTCTCAGAAAATACAAAAAAAATCAAAAAATCCAAAAAAAATCAGAAAAAGGATTGAAAATAGTAAAGAAAAAAATTGTCCTATAGTGAAAACCATTTCAGTGGTGCTTTGGATAGGTACCATGATGAAAACCTGGCAAACAGGCGTCATGTGTAGAATCGAGCATCTGCATCCACCAGCTCAGGAGAAAGCATCTTATCACATCCATAATAAAGCCAACATTCCAACCATATCATCCATTTATCTATGAACCGTTTAGCCAACACAATACCATCCATCTACCTTATCTAGATCTTGATGAAAATTTTGGAGCATACTTTAAACTTGTTTGTGGTAAACATCTTGACATGGCCATATCCATTCGTCCAAGAATGTACCCATGGCATTCCAAACATTGCTAGACACTGGGGGCAGATATTTGCATCTTGCTTCAAGAATAAATCTTGATCTATATCCTTCACACTTATGTGATGTTCTAAGCATTAGCGAACATAAAATCAAACTGGTCAAGGCATTTGTAAGCCAAAAAATCCAAATCACTAGCCCATGACATATTTTGACAAGAAGACATTCCTTATCATGCTCCATCTTTTGTTTAAAATCAATCCAATAATCAATATCAGTTGTGTCTAATGTGCACATCTGTGTCACATCAAACCATCAAAGAAATTTTGTTTCAAACCAAGCTTCATCATTGATCAATCGAATCCAATCAACTGTCACCTTGTTTGACTTAACACACTTAGTTAAACTATCATCTTGTGCACAAGTTTACTCAAGGGTAATACAACTTCCTTGGGTTTACAAGTTCATTATCATCACTTTGTTTGGCTTAACACACTTAGCCAAATTATCTAATCCATAATCACCTCATTTGGCTTAACACACCTAGCCAAATTATCCTTTTTGCATGAGTTTACTCTAGGATAACACAACTTCCTAGATTTTACAAGTGCTTTATCACTTTTGTTTGACTTAACACACTTAGTCAAACTATCAATCCATCAATCCAATTGATCAACATTAAGTTTGGTTTTCAACAAAATCCTAAAACAAAGCACTGATATCATCACGTATCCATATCCAAATTGTCAAAATCATGCAAAAATCCAAAAACATTCAAAAATCCATCAAAAATTCAAAAACATCCAAATCATTCATCAGAAAATAAAAAGATAGGTCAAAATATCAAAAAATCTTCAAAATTCATCATTTAGTCTTGTCAGTCTTCCACCTTGTCGAACTACATCATCTCTAAGCTTGAACATAGGCAAGGTTGATCTTTGATCATCCCCCGAGACATTTGGGTCAGTCCTTTAGGCATCCATCGCATTAGCAATCTGTTTGCCCATCCATCTCTTCATTAAGTCAAGTCTGTTGTCAGTCAAACTACGTGGTCTCTGCATGTATAACGTAGGCAAGGCTCATCTATGGATCAGCTCCCAACACCCCTAGGATAGGTCTTTAGGTTAGTTTGTTCATCATAAATCTTAAAAATCCAAAAACATTGAAAAATGTGAAAATACCAAAAACAGCCTCAGAATATTTGAAAACCCAAAATGGTGCATCCATTTCATCTCGCTTTCACCTGTGATTTTCATCACTCATAATAAAATCAATCATCGTTGTCACCCTTTGGTGAGTCAGTCAGAAGCAAGTTTAGCAGGTCTCAAAGTGAACACCTAATTGTCAGAGTCTCAAGTCTAGAGCAGTAAGCAAGCAAGTTAGTCACCTCGGAGTATCAATAGCTTATCACACAATCAGTCTCACCAAAACCCTGATCACTACATGTCCTAGGATGAAGCTTTCCTATGATGGACATAAGCATCAGGTACCCCTCATAGTAGTTTAGCCTAGCTAGCAGTACGAAGAACATTGGCTTGTTTGTTTACTTTATCTTGGTCTTTTTAGACTTATCTTATTTTGCGCTCATTCCAAGGACCTCTCGATGATGCCTAAACAAAACAAGTTTAGAGAGAAAGGAATGGGGCACTGATCATTATCTTTTTATCTATTGTGCTTGTTGGATATTCTTGTAAAATAACTTCGTCACACATACTTTGTTTTGTTTGTAGGAAGGATGTTTTAGGTATCTTGTTGACCACATAAGAAGGCTTGTCTTCTTATGTTTTGGCCTGAGGTGTTTGGAATATCTGAACTGTATTCTGAATAAGGTTATGTTTGTCAAGTGTGAACAAGAATACTCCTATCTGATTGTCAAGTCAAATTCCATCACACTAGGTACAATGCCATCCTGGTCCTTTATACCTTGATGCATCGTACCTATGTGTGTTATCAAACATAAAGTAATTGGCCCTTTGAAAATCCCAACTCCTGGGAAGCAATACATCATCATCATTGGTAATAATGTGAACTTGTGTGGATCCTCCTTCCATCCATCTCATTCTTCTTATTCTTCTATCTTTACTAACATTTCTATCTAAAATCGGTGTGTTGTATCAAAATATACACGAGGCTATCCATGGTCGAAGACTGTCTATACATCATCAGAATTGTCTACATCAAAGAATTATCTTATGTCCTTTGATCAATAGAACCACTCCTCACGCATTTTATCATGATCTCGATTGGAAAATCAAACATTTCCACTTGATCTCTCGAGGGGGCAGTATACCAGCATAATCCTTCCACTGGGGCAACAGTGGGGCATCTGAAAAATCGAGAAATTTTGAACTTTTGATCACAACAGTTTATTCTTTGAATCAATGCAACAAGTACATTGCTTCGAAGAGGGGAAAAATGTAGACATGGAAAATATACATTTTCGGTTTAACACACTTGATCTTGATTACTAACATCATTTCTTTCTGAATCATACATTCTGTCTCTTAATCGTTATTCATCTGATTAAGTCTATCACCTCCTTTGATTAAATTAATCAATTTAATTTAATTAACCTTACCTTTTTGTTTAATTAAATAATTCATTTTATTTGATTAAATCCCTAAAGTCTTCTTATTAAATTAAATAAATTAAACCTTATTTGATTTAATCTAACATATTCCTTCTTAGTTAAATAAATCAAAATCATTTATTTAATTAACCCTTCCTCTCATTTTGATTTAAATCAATTCATAAATTTAAGTCTAAAATGTCACATCTCCTAATTCCTCATTAAATTAATCAAAACCATGATTAACTTAATCCTTCTCACTAAAATCCTCTAGAAAATGCAAGTTGCACAGTAAAACAATTACTTTGATTTATTAATTCTTCTATTTTCCCTTACAAGGCATCAAAAGGGAATATTCCCTCATTTGAATTCAAAAAGTCCAAGTGGACTTGGTCCTTCCAACATGGCATTCAATGCCTCTTACATGTCCTTGTGCATTGAGCCAAGTGACATTAACTCCATTTCTCTTTCCCTCTCACATGTCACATTCAAAATTCAAATTTGAATCTCATGACATTTATCATGCACATTGACCAAAATGTGCTCATTCCTCAACCATTCACATCTTGACAAATGGCACTTGGCCATTGGATGTTGAATGATCCCATATTGCTTATTTTCACTCATTCTTCTAAGATTGAAATCTATTAAATGAGAGACTCTTCCTCTCATTCAAACATCCACAATTTGAGTAAACTTACTATACTCAACTTCTTTCTCAAGCATATCTAGTTTTATCCATTTCTTCACATTCTTGGCTAGGTTATGCAGATTTTTATCATGAAACTTGATTGAATCTTCATCAAGGTGGATCACTCATCAAATCATCAACATTTTCAACTAAGTAGTTGGGAAAGGGCTAATTGCAACATCTCATTGGCACCAACTCCCCCATGGGATCAAGAGTTTGCTTTGTTTAAATTAGGATTTCATTTATCTTTCATGTTGTTCTTCATATTTTCCTATTTTGAGCATTGTAAATGGATTTCATGGGGAATCCTTGTCTTAACTTGCATATTTAATCTAATTATGTGTTTTTTTCTCATGTTTATGCAGGTATAAAAGATTGGGGTTCATAGTATACTCCCACATTATAAAAAAATTCTCATATAGACCAATCCCACACTAGGTAATTCAATAATAAAAATAAGTCTACAAATTGATTACCCTGATCTTCCCTTCTTATTCTCTTTTATACTTGAAAACTACATAATTGAATCCTGATAGCATTATCACAATTTGACACATTGTAGAAAATACCTCTTACTTATGAATTGATGAGCTAAAGGGGCTCTATAATGAATATTTCAAAAGGCACAACATTTTCTGAAGGTTTTGCAAATGGGGTTGCAAGCTAAGTGGGCTTAACCTTGGGGAAAAAAAATTGTGGTTAACCGCTTGAGCTAGAGTAGTACTGGGATGGGTGACGTCATGGGAAGGCCTAGTCCCTCACCTCTGTGAGAATATCCTACATGCAATGAGTGCTAAGTGGGCCATTCATTATCATGAGAGATGGGTTCTTGTGAACTCAACCCTCTTTCAATCCATGTCAGCCTTGGGACTGTACAAGAAGTTGGAGGTCGTTCCAAGTATGAGATCAACAAGTTTCTATAAAAAATCTAAAAAATAGAGAATGGTGTGAATAATTCTTATCTTATCTTCTCCAAAAGTTCATCAACAACCTCCATTCGAGCCTCTCAAGGCTTTACATAGTGTTTTACACCCTTGTCTAACTGATCCATGCCATCAACTAACTAAAAACCAAATTTCAAAACAAGTAACCGTTGCATTTCAAATTTGTTTCTTTAAGCAACTTACAAATTTGTAACTTTAGACTCCTCCAACTTAAGGGATCGATCTAGTGGAACATAGCTCAGAGCGATTCCACATGTTTCGGTGCAAAAGATGACCATTCCTAGTGTAAATATACCTATTTGGATGTGTTGGAATAGTTCACTTGGTCACACAAGTTGTAGAACGAAAGTTGCACCACTTTGCAACTTTGCACTACTTGCATTTGATGCTTTTTCCATTAAGTGAAAATATACCACCACGGGAAAACCACTCTGAGATATCCAAAACCGAGAGAGGTTTTTGTAGAGGGGCTCAATGCAATCCTATAGGATTAGACAAGAAGTTTCTAAGCATCATGGTATTTGAGTAATAGCATGTTGAAGTTTGCAGCCATTTTGCACTTTGGACCCTTAAGGGATCGATCCGGTGGAATGTAGCTCGGAGTGATTCCACGTGTTTCATTGTGAAAAAATACCATGCCTAGCATAAACATACCTATTTGGAGGCATTGGAGCAGTTAGTTTGGTCATACGAGTTGCAAAGCGAAAGTTGCACCACTTTGCAACTTTGCACAACTTGAATTTGACACTTTTTCCATCAAGTGAAAATTTGCCGCCACAAGAAAACCACTCCAAGATAGCCAAAAATTAGAGAGGTTTTTCTAGAGGGGCCCAATGCCTTCTTGTAGGATCACACAAGAAGTTTCTAAGTGTAACAGTATCCAAGTAATAGCATGCTAAAGTTTGTGGCCATTTTGCACTTTGGACCCTTCGGGGATTGATCCGGTGGAACATAGCTCAAAGCGATTCCACATGTTTTGGTGCAAAAGAGGACAATGCATTGTGTAAACATACCTATTCAGAAGTATTGGAACAGTCTGCTTGGTCACACAAGTTGCAGAACAAAAGTTGCACCACTTTGCAACTTTGCATTGCTTGCATTTAATGCTTTTTCCATCAAGTGAAAATCTACCACCACGGAAAAATCACTCTAAGATAGCCAAAATTGAGAGAGGTTTTTGTAGAGGGGATCAACGCAATTCTATAGGATTAGACGAGAATTTTATAAGCATCACGTTATCCATGTAATAGCATGCTAAATTTTGCAGCCATTTTGCACTTTGGACCTTCAGGGATCGATCTAGTGGAACATAGCTCAATGCAATTCCACGTGTTTCGGTGTGAAAGAGGATCATGAATAGTGTAAAAATACCTATTTGGACATGTTGGAATAGTTTGCTTGGTCACACAAGTTGCAGAACAAAAGTTACACCACTTTGCAACTTTGCACTACTTGCATTTGATGCTTTTTCGATCAAGTGAAAATCCACCACCATGGGAAAACCACTCCGAGATAGCCAAAACCGAGAGAGGTTTTTATAAAGGGGCTTAATGCAATTCTATAGGATTAGACCAAAATTTTCTAAGCATCACATTATCCAAGTAATAGCATGCTAAAGTTTGTAGCCATTTTGCACTTTGGACCCTTCAGGGATCGATCTGGTGGAACATAGCTCAGAGTGATTCCATGTGTTTCAGTGTGAAACAAGACCATGCCTTGCATAAACATACCTATTCGGATGCGTTGGAATAGTTAGTTTGGTCATACGAGCTGTAGAGTGAAAGTTGCACCACTTTGCAACTTTGCACAACTTGAATTTTACACTTTTTCCATCAAGTGAAAATCCGCTGCAATGAGAAAACCACTCCAAGATAGCCAAAATCGAGAGGGATTTTTCTAGAGGGGCCCAACACCTTCCTGTATGATTAGATTAAAATTTTTTAAGTGTAACGATATCCAAGTAATAGCATGCTGAAGTTTGCAGCCATTTTGCACTTTGGACCCTTCAAGGATCGATCCGGTGGAACATAGCTCAGAGTGACTCCACATGTTTCAGTGCAAAAGAGGAACATGCCTAGCATAAACATACCTATTTAGATGCATTGGAATAGTTTTCTTGGTCACACAAGTTGCAAAATGAAAGTTGCACCACTTTCCAACTTTGCACTGATTGATTTGATGCTTTTTCCATCAAGTGAAAATTTGCCACCACGGGAAAACCACTCCAAGATAGCCAAAACCGAGAGAGGTTTTTGTAGAGGGGCTCAACGCAATCCTATAGGATTAGATGATAATTTTATAAGCATCATGGTATCTAAGTAATAGCATGCTAAAGTTTGCAGCCATTTTGCACTTTGGACCCTTAAGGGATCGTTCCGGTGGAACATAGCTCAGAGTGATTCCACATGTTTCGGTGTGAAAAAATACCATGCCTAGCATAAAAATACCTATTCAAATGCATTGGAATAGTTAGTTTTGTCATACGAGTTGCAAAGTGAAAGTTGCACCACTTTGCAACTCTGCACAACTTGTGACACTTTTTCTATCAAGTGAAAATTCGCCACGACTAGAAAACCACTCTGAGATAGCCAAAACCGAGAGAGGTTTTTCTAGAGGGGTCCAACTTGATCCTGTAGGATCAGATGAGAAGTTTCTAAGTGTCACAGTATCCAAGTAATAACATGCTGAATTTTGCAGCCATTTTGCACTTTGGACCCTTAAGGCATCGATCCAGTGGAACATAGATCAGAGCAATTCTACATGTTTCAGTGCGAAAGAGGACCTTGTCTAGGATAAAATACCTATTCGGACATGTTGGAACACTCTACTTGGCCACACAAGTTGCAGAAAAAAAGTTGCAAATTGTTTACATGACCTTTATATGACCTTTTTCACATTGTTTACATTTCAAAATTCAAAGTTTGCAAATTTTCCTATTCAAGGCATTTACAGAACAAGGTGCTACTACACTAAACATGAACTCAAACCTTACAATATTTGAGTATATCTCATTATGTAATTAAATCTTATTACAATGCCTCAGGCACTTTGTTCTCACAGATCTTTTACGATGTCACTCATACATTCGAGATTCTCTTTAAATGTCTACATCATAGGTGCTCATTATGAGGTTAACTTCAAATGAGTAACTTGAGATTCCCTCACTAAGCTTCACACACTCTTTTATAATGGCTTGAAATCAAAAATTGAGATTTTTCAAGATCACCAAAATAAGGATGTTGCATTGCTTTTTTGGCTGAGATTCTCTTAGATGGCTCTTAAATCAACATTTTTTGCAATGAAAGATCAATCAGTTTTTAGTAGTTTACTTACAATTACGCAAAGTAAAAGAGAAAAAGAGAGAGCATCCAAAATGGAAATGAAATAAAAATAGATGGAAGGCACTTACAGATGTTGCATGCAGGTATCAAAATAAGTATGTCGCATTGCTTTTCTGGCTGACATTCTCTTGGATGGCTCATATATCTGCATTTTTTGCAAGGGGACACCAATCACTGTAAAAGAAGATGATAGCATTGTAATAAAAAAAATTAATGTGCATACAAGTATAAATTAATAAGAACCAATGTGCATATACTTACAAATTAATCCAACGAACCATCTAGGTCTACTCTACTCTTTATTGTGTCAAGTATTGCCTCATGGTCAGACTCACGGACCTTCCATAACATCTTGTTCAAATTTCTACTCCCATATTTGGTCAAATGAACATTGGATGCCACAACAAGGTTCGAGTAATTAAGAATCTTACGATGCATACCAAAGTCCTAAAATAGCCAATGTTTAACATTTGAATGTGGGTACCTTCTAAGCCATGTTCCAGTAACCACAACTGAGCCTATAGGGTATTCGATGTTTTCTCCATCTATAATTGGGGCCTCCAAAAAAAAAATTTCTCAACACAATGGCACAAGTAATAGTTTGTTCCCTCTTCATTTTCTTCATCTTCAATAATTGCATAAACATGCCCTGCATTGATATGTGCAAAAAACCTCTTGAAATTTGTCATCATTACAAATACAGTACAAAGTGAGATAACTATATGGAATTTCAACAACTAGGAAAGTAGATATATCACCTGGTTGAACTAGATCTAATATGTGGTCAAAGTCAACCGATGATTCCATCTGTGTCAGTTCCAATGCTGTCGGAGGGCGATACATGTGAAGTGGGCTAAGATAACTTGTGAACCATTTTTCAACCCACTCCCCTGACTCACAATCATTCCAACCTTGCATTGTACATGAAGAAAAAAAGCATGCCACCTTTCGTGTATCGATACTCCATGAACCTGCATTTGAGCTAAGGAAAGAGTGTACCTCACTCGATCTTGTTAGTGTACAATAGTCTTCATAAGGTGCAATGTTAGTATCATCCATCAACCAAAAAAATCTATGAACTGAAGACGTACCTTCATTACCTGGACCCATCAAAGCATTACACGAGTCGATGATTGATTTTGCATCTTTCAACTTTGCACTATCTTTATACTTTAACTCTTCTCATGCTAATGCTCTTTTCATGCATGCTCCTACACCATCATGCTCCCCCTTTCCATGTCCGGCCTCAAAAAAGTTCTACATATGTTGAACACCTGTAATGACATGCATCCTGCACAACTAGTAGAACATGAGTGAGTTCTTGAATTGTGCTACACAGTTATTAGACCATATTATATGTTGATCGTATTCTATGCCCCTCTGAGCCAAACCACTGTAGAACATCTAGAAGCAACCTTGCATAAACTATGGAGAATGTGTGCGATCATCACTAATGTAAAAGTGTTACTCCCTCAATACCTTCCTTTGCTCATCTATACTATTGGATGCATGAATGAATTCTATGTGCACAAATATCAAAAATTATGTGGAGTTGTAATATTGTGACTGCACCTCATGTTGTGGATGTAGAGTGCAGTTCTCTGTAAAGTCAACCATAGATACTATGCTTCCAACTGGAAAGGTGTCCTTGCATATCTTGAACTACGTGTCCAACCATCAGGCTCTATGGGTATGCATTGCATAGTCAGACAGTATACTGTCACAAAATGTGGTCATAAATTGGTACACTAGAATCTTCTCAATAACCAAATCACACCTTTTTTCTTGAGACCCATATTTTGTAGCATATGCCACTGTTTTATACTTCCTGAAATCTACTAGTTTTTGTCCCACCTCATTTGTTCTTTCCATATGTTGGCATACTAGCATACGCTGGAAGCCACTGCAACGCTCACATGAACCATCCAAGCATGTTGTCCTATAAAATATCTGGCCATCCTCTATTTCACATAAATTTTTGATAAGAACTCTCTTGAATATTTTGGTGGGGCTTTTATGCCACAATCCTACAAAAAATCATTAGTATGCAAATCTAAACATATAGAACGATAAACATCATAATGGTTAGAAAATTCAATATGTAGTCTACAACAACAAGTAGTGCGTGTGTGATTTATCTTGACATAAAAAAGGTTTAAGTAGTTCAAAAAATCTTGAAATCACGGGTATATATGCAAACTGTAGGCCTTGAAATCATGCACAGAACTAGGGGAATATGTAGACTGTGGGCCTTGAAATCATGAGTATAGAGTTTTTTTACCATTTTAGTGGAGTACGGGCATTATAACGCAAGCTCGTTATGTGAAATATGGTTTTCTTAGTATATTTTTTTTCTCCTTGTTTGTCTTTACCCTCTATCCTAATTCTATAGTTGTCCCCTACACCCTTATAGTAGAGGAGATAGAGGTGAGTGTGTGTGTGTGTGAGAGAGAGAGAGAGGTAGAGGGAGAGTGGGAGAGAGAGAGGGAGAGAGATGGAGGGAGAGGGAGAGGGAGGGAGAGAGTAGGACAAAGAGAGAGGAGAGAAAAAAGGAGAGAGGGAGGGAGAGGGAGTGGGAGAGAAAGATGGAGATAGGGAGGGAGAGGGAGAGGGGGAGAAAGATATAGTGAGAGAGATGGAAATAGAGAGGGACAGAGAGAGAGAGGGAGAGAGATGGAGGGAGAGGGAGAGGGAGAGAGGGAGGGAGAGGTACAAGGTTAGAAATAGAAAGTGGGAGACATGGAGATAGATAGGGAGGGAGAGAGGGGGAGAGTGGGAGAAAGAGAGAGTGGGAGAGAAAAAGGGAGAGAGGGAGAGGGGAGTGGGAGAGGAGATGGAGAGAGAAAGGGAGAGGGAGGAGAAGAGAGAGATGGGAGAGAAAGAGGGAGAGAGGGAGGGAGAGGGAGAGGGGGAGAAAGAGATAGTGGGAGAGATGGAGATAGAGAGGGAGGGAGAGAGGGGGAGAGTGGGAGAAAGAGAGAGTGGGAGGGAGAGAGGGTGAGAGTGGGAGAAAGAGATACCCTCAACCCTCAACCCTTAAACCTTAATCCCTCAACCCCTACACCCTCTTAAACCCTTAACCCTCAACCCTTAAACCCTAATCCCTCAACACCTATACCCTCTTAATCCATGAACCTTGAACCCTAATCCTTCTACCCCTATACCCTCTTAATCCCTGAACCCTCAAGCCTCAACCCTTAAACCCTAATCCCTCAGCCCCTATACCCTCTTAATCCTTGAACCTTGAACTTTGAACCCTTCAAACCTAATTCCTCTACCCCTATACCCTCTTAATCCTTGAACCCTCAACCCTCAACCCTTAAACCCTAATCCCTCTACCCCTATACCCTCTTAATCCTTGAACCCTCAACCCTTAAACCCAAATCCCTAAACCCCTATACCCTCTTAATCCCTAAACCCTTAAACCTTAACCCTTCAACCCTAATACATCTACCCCTATACCCTCTTAATCCTTGAACCCTCAACCCTCAACCCTTCAACCTTAATCCCTCTACCCCTATACCCTCTTAATAATTGAACCATCAACCCTCAACCCTTAAACCTTAATCCCTCAACCCCTATACCCTCTTAATCCCTGAAACGTGAATCCTCAACCCTTCAACCCTAATCCCTCTACCCCTATACCCTCTTAATCCTTGAACCCTCAACCCTCAACCCTTCGACCCTTCGACCCTAATCCCTCTACCACTATACCCTGTTAATCCTTGAACCCTCAACCCTCAACCATTAAACCCTAATCCCTCAACCCCAATACCCTCTTAATCCCTCAACCCTCAACCATTCAAACCTAATCCCTCTACCCATATACCCTCTTAATCATTGAACCCTCAACCCTCAACCCTTAAACCCTGTTGGTGTAATTAAATGTTTTGTACCTTGTCCTAGGTAATAATTACATCTTAGTTAAGTTTACTTAGGGACCACATAGGAGTTGTTGGAGAATTTCCAGCTTTGGTGGACTTATCTTCTTATTACTTTATCACCTCCACCTTTCATGGACATATCATGTGATTAGGGTTCCACCTTTTGTGGGTGATCCACTATTTGTGGTGGTTATCACATTATCACCTTTCCACTTTAGGTGGAGTGATAACTTTTCATTGTTGTCTCATGTCATAAGATTACGACACTTGTCATAATCTTATGCACTCCTATGTTCTCACCTTGGCTATATAACCAAGGGGTCTCTACTACATTTGTACACACACACATTGAATCATATCATTGACATTGAATACAGTTTATTCTTGTCATATTATTTTCTCTCTTCTTTGTGCTTTCTATTTGGTCCATAGATTTTGGCATCCATAGCCAATTCTAGCATGGTATCAGAGCATGTTTGATTCTAACATGGTATCAGAGCGGGTTGGGTGCCATTGGAGAGTCATTTTCTGAAGAGAGGTACCAGATTTGGGGAGGTTCCATTTTTGGCTTTTTATCGCAGGTTTATATCGAAGCTTGCTAGTGCAAATCTAAGCTCAAAATTGCATTCGGAAGGTTCGAGAAAGTCAATTTTGCCTTTTGTTTCGTCCAAATCTATGAGGGTTTGAAGCTGCATTGTGGTTGCTAGATCCAAAAGGTAGCTACATTTTTGGAGCATTTTGGGTCAAATTTGACCCTGCCATCGCGTCCAGAAGGGCCAAAAACCCTAAGATCAACTATCCAATCGTCCAAATCGAAACAAGTCATTTGGTGAGGCAAAATTTTTTTACCTGAAGAGCCGTACATCCCCCCGAGCGTCATTATTGCGTATGGTACAATTTCGAAAAGTAAAAATATATTATTTATTTCGAAAAAAAAAAAAAAAATTGAAATTTTTTATGAAAATTTCAATTTTTTCAGATTAAGTCTATTTGTATAAAATTTGTTTGAAAATTGAAAAAAAAATCTATTGTACAGTCCGCAGACTATACAGCCTGTGGATCTGTACCTCTGCGTACCCATAGGTACTAGGCAACCTGCGGACGAGCCACGTGGCCCCTTCTTCACCCGCTACCGACAGGCCCTCACATAGCCGGTTCCGGCATCATCACCGACAACCACATAAAATCGGCGCATCAAACTTTCCGGTGGCAAATACAATATTTCGGCGAATTTTTCCGGTATATGCATATTTCGTGAAAAAAGGCATATTCCAAGAAGGTGAATATTCTCTAGCATATTCCGTCAGCCAACAAAATATTCCGGATTTCCAGAGCATATTCCATCAGTCTGAAAACTTTTCCGGCGGCGAGGAGTGATGGCATCGGTGACGGTCAAATGGCCGTAAATTTTAACATAGATATTTGCTGACGTCAGCAGGGCGTCAGCAGTTTCAAAGAAATTTTCTAACCCCTCACGGATTGCATTTTGGTTTTTGCAATCGATTTTCAAACGCTCATATCTCACTCAATTTGGCTCCTCTTTTCGAGCACTTTTTTTTTATTTGGGCTAATTTTTCGTGCTCTTCACAGTGGTGCAATCAGTTTTTGGTTTTGACTTCTAGTTTTTCTAGAAATTTCAGATTCTCACAGGTGTTGCTGCTTCGTCCTCATTTTGGGAACTTCGGGAGCTCATAACTTGCTCCTACGGTAACATTTTTGAGTGCCATTTTTTTTGAAAGTGCATGATTTTTCCTGTACTTTCCCATGGTGTAATCAGATTTATCTCATCTATTTTAATTTTTCTACTATGAGTTTGTGTCCTATTTTGGCATCTACATGTACCAAGATCAAAGTCCACCTTGCTATTTTTGGCAGTGGCAATTGTAAACGCACTTAGTATAAAGTGCCAAATCAGATATTGCTTGGGGGGGCTTCATGATTGAGTGATTTGGGGGGGTAATCTTGCAGTGATTGGTTGCATTCTTTTGCTTGGTTTGTGTTCTTGCAATGGGGAAATCTCAAATTGAACTCCTAACTCCACATAATTATGCTACATGGAGAAAATCAGTATGGAACTATCTCTTGGGAAAAGGTCTAATAGGTTATCTAAAGGAAACCGTTTCTCAACCTACTGATGCTAATGAATTGGCAAGATGGGAGATTAATCGTGAGAAAACACTTGGATGCATTTGTTCACTAGTCTCATTTGATTTACAATTTCATATTGATTCATGTAAAACAGATAAAGAAGTATGGGAGACTTTTGAAAAGTTGTATGGTAAAACAAATAAGATTAGGGGATAGCAGATTGATAATGATTTGATGAATCTTGATCCTAAAATTTTTGACCACATCCAAGACTACATCTCCAAAATAAAGCAATTAAGAACACAGTTGAAAGAATGCAATATTGAAAAAGAGGATTTATAGTTGATTCTGAATATGTTATCCAAGCTTCGTCCTGAGTATTCAGTATTTGTTTCTGGCTTTCATACCCATCGACTTTCTATGGGAGCATCATATGTTGATCCTAAGCTTGATGACTTTGCAAATCTCCTAATCCAAGAGGAAGCTAAGTTAATGAACATGGGTCTAATCAAGTCTTCCAAGCCACATGCATTGGTTTCTAGTGAGTCAAAGGTACAAAAAGAATCAGGGAATCTTGATAAGAAACAAAAGATGAAAAAGAACAAGCCACATAAAGAATCAGAATCCACTCATTCAAAAGAAGAATCATCTAAGAAGAAGAGGTATTTTTGTGCATATTGCAAGAAGGATGGACATGAAGAACACTATTGTTATAAGGACATTGATGAGTTGAAGAATCTTCTCAAAAGGAATCAAATTGATTTGCCTTCTAGAATGTATGAATCTTCTTCTTCTTCTTCTTCAAAATAGTCTAAGGGAAAAGTTCATTTGGCATCTACATCAAGCAGTAAAGGTCAAGCTCTTTGTGCTTATTCAAGTCCAGGATCAGGTAGATGGCTTCTAGATTCAGGAGCATCATATCATATGGCATCTTCACAATCTATTTTCTCTTCATTTCAGCCTTGTTCTATGTCTCCTATCTTGATGGGAAACAATACATACATGAGAATAATAGGGAAGGGATCTATTAGTTTTGGGGACAACACTTTCTAGGATGTTTTGTGTGTTCCTCATTTGATGAACAATCTTCTTTCCATATATCAGATTACACATGGTGGAAATGGGAGAACTATGGAGTTCACACATGATTCAGTCATCATTCGAGACTTGGAGAGTAGAGAGATTATTGCTACTGGGGTGGTTGATCATTCATCTCGGTTGTATACCTTTGCAGATTTTGCTTCTGATGGTGACATTGTTCCTTCGATTGTTCATCACACTTCTAGTGTGCACCATGATTTAGAGGAGACATTTGGCTACTTGAACTTGGGAGTTCTCACATCAGATCCAGTACTTGAGCCATGCATTTCATCTCCTCCATCTGCTGTTGTAGTTGATGATGCTTGTGATTCCACAGTTTGGGTTCCTTGTGATTCAGTGCAGCAGGACATACATAGTCTTCCAGATATGGCTACTTTGGATGGCTTCTTGACAGGTATTTCAGACTTGTTTGTGGAGTCTCATCTTGCAGATTTGGGGGACATCATTGATGACATTCATCTTCTCTTTGGTGAAGATGCTCCTTCTTTAGTTGTTGTGAGGGAACACTCTAACCCTCTTTTTCATTCTCTACATGATCATTCTTTGCAGTTTGACATCAGTGTGGATACTTTTGGACAACATTTGGAGGAGGCTTCTTTGTCTTTAGAGGGGATATCTTTCTCTTTGGATCATGTTCTACATTCTTCTCTACTAGATGTTGGATTGTACTCTTCAGTAGTGTGGCCTAGAACGCCTGTTTGGAGTGTGTCAGCTTTTGACATCAACATGGAGACATTTGAGCATGCTTCAGAGACATCATACATCCTGCATACATCCTTGGTTTTGTTTCTTCCTAAGGGGAGGAACGTTGTTCGGCGAAATTGGATCATCTTCAGCATTCAATGTCGAGCTTCTACCATCATTGCAGGAGACTCAACATTGAGGGGGGGCTGCCTTGTCTCTCTTCTACTTCTCTCTTATGGGGGGGTCTTTTTCCTCACATGGGGTTTTTATCTTCTCATTCATGATTGAGAGCATTTCTATCTTGTATTTCATCTCTCTTTTGGGGAGGAGTTTTGTCCCACTGGGTTTTCTCGTTTTCTCCATTTGTGAGAGATTGCATTGCATTTGTACATGGGTACCTAACATGGCCTAGTTGCCGGGACCGATCTTGCATTGTTTGCATTTGTGTACATTCTCCCTAAGTTGCACTTAAGGGGGGGTGTTGGTGTAATTAAATGTTTTGTACCTTGTCCTAGGTCATAATTACACCTTAGTTAAGTTTACTTAGGGACCACATAGGAGTTGTTGGAGAATTTCCAGCTTTGGTGGACTTATCTTCTTATTACTTTATCACCTCCACCTTTCATGGACATATCATGTGATTAGGGTTCCACCTTTTGTGGTAGATCCACTATTTGTGGTGGTTATCACATTATCACCTTTCCACTTTAGGTGGAGTGATAACTTTTCATTGTTGTCTCATGTCATAAGATTACGACACTTATCATAATCTTATGCACTCCTATGTTCTCACCTTGGCTATATAACCAAGGGGTCTCTACTACACACACACATTGATATCATATCATTGACATTGAATACAGTTTATTCTTGTCATATTATTTTCTCTCTTCTTTGTGCTTTCCATTTGGTCCGTAGATCTTGGCATCCATAGCCACACTCTAGCATGGTATTAGAGCATGTTTAATTCTACCCAAACCCTAATCCCTAAACCCTTATACCTCTTAACTCTCAACCTCGAACCCTTTAACTTAATCCTTCTACTCCCTATACCTCTTAATCCTTGAACCCTCAAACTTTAAACCTCTAATCCTCAACCCCTATACCCTCTTAATCCCTGAACCCTTCAACCCTAATCCCTCAACCCCTATACCCTCTTAATCCCTAAACCCTCAACTCTTAAACCCCAATCCCTCAACCCCTATACCCTCTTAATCCCTCAACCCTCAACCCTCAACGCTTCAACCCTAATCCCTCTACCCCTATACCCTCTTAATCCTTGAACCCTCAACCCTTCAACCCTAATCCATCTACCCTTATTTCCTCTTAATCCTTGAACCCTCAACCCTTAAACCCTAATCCTTGAACCCCTATACCCTCTTAATCCCTGAACCCTGAACCCTCAACCCTTCAACCATAATTGCTCTACCCCTATACCCTCTTGATCCCTGAACCCTTCAACCCTAATCCCTGAACCACTATACCCTCTTAATCCCTGAACCCTCAACCCTTAAACCCTAATCCTTGAACCCCTATACCCTCTTAATCCCTAAACCCTCAACCCTTAAAACCCTAATCCCTGAACCCCTATACCCTCTTAATCCCTGAACCTTGAACTCTGAACCCTTCAACCCTAATCCCTCTACCTGTATACCCTCTTAATCCCTGAACCCTGAACCCTTCAACCCTAATCCCTCTACCCCTATACCCTCTTAATCCTTGAACCCTCAACCCTTGAACCCTAATCCATCTACCCCTATACCCTCTTAATCCTTGACCCCTCAACTCTTAAACCCTAATCCCTAAACCCCTATACCCTCTTAATCCCTAAACCCTGAACCTTGAACCCTTCAACCATAATCCCTCTACCCCTATACCCTCTTAATCCTTGAACCCTCAAACCTCAACCCTTCAACCCTAATCCCTCTACCCCTATAACCTCTTAATCCCTAAACCTTGAACCCTCAACCCTTCAACACTAATCCCTCTAACCCTATACCCTCTTAATCCTTGAACCCTCAACCCTGAACCCTTAAAACCTAATCTCTCAACCCCTATACCCTCTTAATCCCTCAACCCTCAACCCTTCAATCCTAATCCCTCTACCCCTATACCCTCTTAATCCTTGATCCCTCAACCTCAACCCTTAAACCTTAATCCCTCAACCACTATACCCTCTTAATCCTTGAACCCTCAACCCTTAAACCTTAATCCATGAACCCCTGAACCCTGAACCCTGAACCCTTCAACCCTAATCCCTCTACCCCTATACCCTCTAAATCCCTGAACCCTGAACCCTGAACCCTTCAACCCTAATCCTTCTACCCCTATACCCTCTTAATCCTCGAACCCTCAACCCTTCAACCCTAATCCCTCTACTCCTATACCCTCTTAATCCTTGAACCCTCAACCCTTCAACCCTAATCTCTCTACCCCTATACCCTCTTAATTCTTGAACCCTCAACCCTCAACCCTTAAACCCTAATCACTCAACCCCTATACCCTCTTAATCCCTCAACCCTCAACCCTCAACCCTCAACCCTCAACCCTTCAACCCTAATCCCTGAACCCCTATACCCTCTTAATCCCTAAACTCTCAACTCTTAAACCCTAATCCATCAACCCCTATACCCTCTTAATCCCAAACCTCAACCTCAAACCTTCAAACTCCTAATCCTGTAATTTCTATACTCCTAATCCTGAACCTCAACCTTCAACCCTTAAACTACAATCCCTCAACCCTATACTCTTTAATCTCTCAACACTCAACCCTGAACTCTAATCCTCAACCCTATACTCTCTCTTAATCCTCATCCCTCAACCCTAACCCTTTAAACTTAACTTCTAACCCCCTATAACCTAATTCCCAACCATCAACTCCTTAAACCCTAATCCCTCAACCCCTATAACCTCCTCAATTTATAACCTCCTATTAATCCCTCATCCCTAAACCCTAAACCCAAACCCTAACTCAGAACCTCTGTTCAAGCCACCACAATCCCTACCTCTACCCTCAACCCCACCCCCAACCCTAAACCCACTTAGTAAAATTCCCTCAAAAATTCTACCTCTTTCAACCTCTTGACTCCCAAACCTTAAACACTCAACCCTAAACCCTTGACCCTCAACCCTAACCCCTTAAACCCTAAACTGTTAAACCCTCTACCCTCTACCCTCTACCCTCTACCCAATACTCTCTACCCTAAACCCTAATCCCTCAACCCTTATACCATGAAATCCAAGAAAAATCTCTACCCTAGTCCCTAAACCCTCAA
>CM021100.1:728098074-728166930 GCA_007115665.2 Sequoiadendron giganteum | reverse complement strand
CCATCAACCCTATGGGTCCTCCATCCTAATCCCTCAACCCTATACCCTCAACCCCTATCACTTTCTCTCTATCTATACATCTCACCTCTCCCTCCTTCCCTCCCTCCCACCCTCTCTAATTGTCTCTATCTACCGTCTCCCTCTTTCTGCATACCTCTCATTCAATCAATCCCTACCACCCTCTCTAACTCCCTCTATTCATCTCTCTTTATGTCCCTCCCACTCCATCCCACTCTCTCCCACTACCTCTCTCTCCCTCTCTCTCATGTCTCTTCCTCCCACCCCCTCTCTCTCTAAGGTCTCTCCCTCTGGCAACCTACCTAGGTAGCTCTCTCTTTGTCTCTCTCCCCTCTCTCTATCTATCCCTCCAACCCTACCTAGATAAGTCCCTCTCACTCCACCCCCCTCTTTCTCTACCTCTATCAGGTCACTCCCTCTCACACTCTTTCCCTCTCTCAGGTCTCTCACTCACACTCCCTCTCTCCTCCTCTCTCACCTCCCTCTCTCTACCCTCCCTCTCTTACACTCCATCTCTCTCACCTCCATCTCCCTTCACCTATCTCTCAAGTCTCTCCCTTAGGCACCCTACCACCACCGCAACTCTCTCTTTCTCTTTGTCTCTCTCTCTCCCCCCCTCTCTCTCTCTCTGTCTCCCTCAATTCTCTCTCTCCCACCCCCCTTTCTCTCTCTCCCTCCCTCTATCCCTACCACCTTACCTAGCTAAGTCCCCCTCACTCCAACCCCTTCTCTCCCACTCCCTCTCTCTTAAAATCTCACTTCCATCCCCTCTCCATCTCTCTAGACTCTCTCTCTCTCTAAATTCTCCCTTCATCTAAAGACATACATACAAGCATAATACATGTGTACATATAATCTTACATCCATACAAGCATACATACATACATGACATACATGTATATACAAACATACAAATATATCAGCATAAATTCAATATATTGGCATTTAACATAAAGGAAGACATAATGTGAGAGCATTATAACATGCTCGCATTATGTCCTAGTTGACATGTTCCCCACAGAAGCAAAAACCATGTGAAAAGTGAGATATAACACAAGCGTGTTATAACACACTCGCGTTATATCTTGATTTGAGAATTCTCGAGCCTTAGGCTTGGTATTTTCCTTGGAATACCAACCCAAAGGCTTGGAGGGCATTCCCAATGACTAGAGATGTGTTTTTAAAAAATCCACCATACTTCTCATAATCGAGTTCGTGCTCACCGTCAAGATTGTACGTGGTTCAATATCGAAAAAACCGAACACATGGGTAATGTTGGGTTATCTCTTAGCTATCCAACGATGTAATTTTTTTCACTTTCTAAAAATTTTAAGTCTTTCATCCATAATTTATTTTATTTGTATGTCTTTTTTTTGCCAAAAAGTAGTGTTTGGTATTTTTTTCATTATAAATTAACCGTTCATCAATTTTTCAAATAAATTAAATTTTTAGAAACTAGACTCCATTCTACAAAATTAAAAATATAAATAAATAAAAAATCAATTAGTTTCCAAAATTTGTAGGGGTAGCAAGGCCAAAGTTCTATTTTTCAGGAAATGTCCACTTTGCAAATTAGTAAAAAATCAAATATTAATTAAAAAATTATCAGAAAAATCGTGCATCAACTACATACTTTTAGCTAACTTCTGACCGTTACGATTTTAAAAATACTAAAAAAAATTTCACCGTACGAGGGTCATACAGGAGTTGCTATGTTATGTTTTTCTGACAAAAACATAACCAATTTGTGTACGTCCCTCATTTGAACCCCTTAATATCAACCATTTTAAAAATAAATAATTAGTTTAGAAAATAGACTCAGAGCACTTGAATCCTTCTTTTTGTTCCATCTCAAAATTGACTCTAAGTATCCTCAATTTCACGTCCAAGGTCAGTATTTCCTGATTTGAGAAAAAAGCTGTCCACTTAAGTCCCCTTTTTGGGAACCATCTTGGTGCACTTACCCAGACAACAAGATGGAAATATAGATAGTGAAATGACAACATAAGAAAGTAGAACATGCAATATGATAATATTCTATTCAATAAGAATGATAATGCAATAAAGGAAATGTTACCCTCCCTCCAACGAGCTTGATGAATCCAATAGGAAGAGTAATTCCTTGAGAGATCTTGAGATTAATGTACAATAACATGGTGTAGAAGAGCTTGAGCCAACAAGAAAATATGGAGAGTTGCAAGAAGAGAGTGAAAATTCTAAGAAGTGAGAATGAAGTTGCAAGAGTGAAAAGAGAGTGAATGAATTACAAGAATAGAATAGAATGTGAATTAAAGGGGAGAATATGATCAAATTGAATGCTAGAGATCCATTCTTAGGTACACTTACGATTTTAGAGGTGTTACAATTCATGAGAAGGGAAAAGTGTAATGTCCTAATTATTGTAGGATCATGAATGTTGTTAGGAAATTCAAACAGTGCGTAGAAATCTATACAACATAGAAGTGTCCCAACAAAAATTCTCTCAGCAACAAAAAATGATAAGGCGGGGACAAGAATGAAGGATAGAATGATTTTTTTTTACATTATCATCTCATTAAGCTAAAGTGAAGGTTTATGTAATATGAAATGGAATAACTTGGGTGGAATTTTATGAAATAATACTTTGATTCACTCAGTAATGCCCCCACTTCATTAGCTCCATATTTTCATCACAGAAATAATATTCTTACAAATAAGAACACTAATAACTTATATGATGCTAACCCCATCCTTAAGCCAACCATTAAACAAGTTTACCCAAACCTTCATTCATCTTCCTCTTCTAATCTAGCCTCTACTCCATTATGTCTTCCCTGACCTTTATTTTATAATTGATTAATTTCCAAGTTAGGGAAGATTAGAAAAGAAAGAGGAAGATAATATTAGGGTTTTCATTATACATGGTTCCCTCTATATGCCTCTAAAAAATGTATATGCATTTTTATTCTATGTTTTCCTTCTTCTTTTTTAGGGATATTTTATAAATTTGTATGCTCTTTAGTTAGCTTTCTAGTGCATCACAAAATGATCAAAAGGAAACATATTGGTTTTGAAAATTGGCATATAGGTTTAGTTCAATGGAACATATCAAAATAGTGTAATGATAAGGAGTGACAAATGTGTTAGGTTGTGGTGCTTTGAATTAAGGTTTAACATGACATCTTAAAAAAATTAAGCTACTTGTATAGTCAATACTTAGCTAAATGGGGCGTACTTAGGTTTAATTGGGTTGAATTATAAGTTAAAAGAAAATAAATATTAAGTGGTTTGGTTACACTCTTTCTTATTTTTAAGTTAGAAATTAAAGTTAAACATAAAAATTATTTAAATTATATTCAATAATATTGATTAAATTATGTAAATAAACAAGTGTTTCACTCTATAAATTGGGAATTTGAAGATCATGATGGTTAGAAATGTGCCTATCAAATAGATAATTTTTGGTTATGTATGCTACTTAATGAATTTAAAGATAGAAATAAAACGAAAAAGGATTATAGTGAATTAATTTATTTCAATTTAAAAATTCAAATTTGTGATGTTAACCCATGTTAGGAATTTAAATACTATCATTAATATATATAAGTTTTAAAATTTAAATTTTGAAATAATAAATTGTATTTCATTAGAGATTTAAAATGAAAATGTTGTAATGATCTAAAATATAATCCTGCAAAACAAATCTAGTTAGAACATGCATGCAATAATAAACAAATCA
This sequence comes from Sequoiadendron giganteum, assembly GCA_007115665.2. Taxonomy (NCBI): domain Eukaryota; kingdom Viridiplantae; phylum Streptophyta; class Pinopsida; order Cupressales; family Cupressaceae; genus Sequoiadendron; species Sequoiadendron giganteum. Next base: position 728,163,194 of record CM021100.1, on the reverse strand, counting down.
TTCAATGGAATGCAAAGGAGAATATGAAAGAAAATGGAATGAGACTAGAACAGCCTCACCCATTTCTCTCCTCCATGGCTCATTTCCATTGTACCTTCTCAAACTTGTTGTATGATAAGTGGATGCCCTTAGCCTTTGTGTGAGCAAACTAATATATGCCTAGCCCTAGCAATGCCTTTGAAGGATTTAATAAAATAAATCTAAATGCAAAATTAGAAAGTTAATTCTATTAATGCAAGTAATAATATAAGTCTAATGTGTGATATGAGAATGCTAATAATGAGACTACCAAAATAATAATAGATTAAATGATCGATCGATGATAAAGATTCAAGAGATAAGATTGATCAACTCCGAAAATGAGATCAAGATTGTCATTTTATAAAAAATGCAATCTTGAATGGACGGACGAGATGAGAGATTGAGAAGTGCCCTAGAATCAAAGGTCAAGATTCAATAAGGCAACTCTCATTTAGGGTTAGGGCAAGATACCCATATGTGTGAATAAGATTTAATTAAATGAATTAAATCAAGACTAAATGTGATAGTTGAGATGAAATTAGTAAAAATCAGAAGACAAAAGGATGAGATTTTAGAAAATCAGTAATTTTGGAAATTACTTGATTTGTAGGAGAATATTTCCCTTTTGAATTAAATTAATCCAAAATAGAAGATTTTGTGAGGTAATTAGTAATTGATTTTTGAAATTAATTACTAAATGAAGAATCAGTGAGATATTTTTAAATGATTTGTTTTATTTAAAAATATATAAGTGTCACATGCCATAATTAAATAATTAAAATAATTATTTAATTTAGAAGAAGTAGTTAATTAATTAAATAAATAAATGAATTTATTTAATTAAGAGAGGATTTAGGAATTAGTGACATATTAAATATATATATTAAAATATATCAATTTAATAATCAACAAGACATTTATGATAAGGGTTAATTAAATAAATAAGATTTTATTTAATTCAGAGAAGACTTTGACAATTAGTGACATATTAAATAGATAAATAAGATTTATTTATTTAATAATCACAAGGAACGAGAGATTATGAATTAATTAAATAATTATGAATTATTTAATTAATAGTTGAATGTGGGTTAGGAACATAATTCAAATGTTATAATTATGCTACGGAAAAAGGTGATAAAATATTGCTTGCAGGCCTAAGTCATTTTTAGGTGTCTACAAATGTAAATTTATTTTATTTAAGAAAAGAGGAATTAAAAATTTCCACATTTATTTATTTATTTATGAGTAAAAGGCATTAGCCTATATATTATATTATATAAAATATGAAGATTACAAAGATGTCAGTAGAATAGAATTTGACTTATGAAAATTATAAAATAGTGAGTAGAACAAAATCTAGCATGACCATGATACATACCATAGTACATTACATATGGTTGATAAGATTTACATACTTCAATACTGAAGCTATATATTTATAAAAATTACACGTATAACTAGCTTTTTCCTCCATGTGACAAAATTCTACTAAATTTTCACCTTGCTACTCTTGTGAATATGAGTCCACTTGCACCATTTGAGGGAGTTGAGGAATAGGTGTTGCAATTACATTTGGATTCCTCACTGGGAAAGGAAAAAGGATATATTAAAAAATATTTATCCTTGACTTTAGCTGACATTTCTAGCCCAATTTCATTGGCATCATATTGTAGAGAATTGAGAAGAATTTTGTCACTCTTCCTTTCAAAAGCATTTTTAATAGCATCATAATTAAATTTCTAGGAAATATCCCTCCTATATAACCTTTAACCTTAAATAGATCATATTCTTGGACACTTTTGAGGAATGCATTGTATTTTAAGAACAATTATTTAACCACTTCATTTGCTATATATTCCAAAGACTCAAAAGACTACAATAAATCCAAGGTGTTTGATATGAAAATTGACACCACTTGAGATGGGAAAATAATCCTTTGTGCTTGCATATTTCTTATCTCTTCACCAATAATGCACTAGACACACTCTACAACACGTGGGAAATGAATGTTGAAAACTTGCAATAGTTGAGCATGCGTAAAGATAGAATAATTCTAATTTAATGTATTTTAAGTTTATATGACTTTAATACAATTAATGTTATTTTTTCACTTAGAAGTTAAGAAGTTTAAACATGCAAGTTATGTTACATCACTATGAGTAGTTGTGAAGTTAGCATTTTGTTTGTTAAACGTTAATGTTTAATATTCTAAAAAATAGGAGAAACAAAGAGTATGGTTGGTTAAATTAATTATTTTGAACCTAACCAACCATTCCATTTAAAAAAAAATAGAGATAGTAAAATAATTATTTAAATACAAGTTTAATTGGGTTGATAATTGTATTTACCCTCATATTTATATCTCCCCATACCATTGTATATATTTTATTATGTTGCAATATGAGCCTAGAGTGGATTAGGATTCTTACTATATTATAATAGTTTTAATAGGACAACTAAGAGGGTGGAAGGTGAATCATTTTTCATAGAATTAAACCTTTAATCCAATTATTAGAACTAATTGTTAACATTGCGTAAATGATTAAATATTAAGTGCAAGTGTAGAAATTGAAAACCATCACACAAACACAACACTAGATTTATGTGGAAAATCCAATGTGGTAAAAACCACGGTGAGGATTAACTCATAATATAGAGAATATCAAAACTGATTACAAGAGGCTTACTTCCTGAGAAACAAGGCTCACTGTCAAAATAAGGACTCACTATCTAGAATAGGACTCGCTATCCAACAGGACTAACAACCCAAAGGGCTCACTGCCACAAAGATATAAACAAGATACAAGAGATATGTTATAGAGATACACAAATCTGAATGCAACAGAGAAATCCACCACAACCACTCATAGACATGCATGAAAGATAGAGTACACCCTTTGCTCACTGCATCTAGAAACTCAACATTTAGGCTTCACATTGATCTACCACACTCACATCACACACACTTACAAAATAGCATCAATCTCACTTCTATCTGCACTTTTTTCTTTTTTCTTATCTCCCTTCATCGCTCTTGTGTGTGTCTTCACCACTAACTCATCTTGTATTTATACCATCTTCAAATTTGAAACATATCCAAAGTCAGCCGTTCAATATTAAATTCAAATTAGGTCAGTGCCAAAAAATCCTAGGGTGGAATTAGAATGAGGGTGACCCAAACACACACTTCATAAGGACCAAAATAAATCTAACAAACTTCACTAACTTTGAAAGTAGTATTCCACACAAGGTTGGCCAAACCAATGTAAAACAAAGAACAATTAAGCATGAAATTTCTGGATGCCAAAATTATCTTAAACACAATCAAAGCAACTCATATCTAGAGCCGCAAGTCATAAGACTTGATCAAAGATAAATCTAGACCAACAACATTTATCCTGAACCTCAACCAGAAACATAGAAAACCACAGGTCACAACTGGTGAACACAACTCACACTGAACAATGAATCAATAACCAAAAATATGGATATAACATCTTCCAACAACCATGATCAACATATCTGAACCACACAAACATAGGAGAAAAAACTAGAGCACAACCTGAACACTTGCAATCTTCCTTCAATACAATTTTCTCAATATCCTCGACATATATAGTCAACCAAAACAAGTTGATAACCAATTGATTAGTTGACATCAATGATAACGCTTTCATTCCTTCCATCATTCCTTTCATTCTTGCAATAATCTCCCCCTTTGTCATTGATGACAACACGTGATGTGAAAAACCATCAAAGACAACATACTAGCACTTAATACACTTCTCAAAAAATTTATTTATGTTTCTCCCCCTTAGTAGATAATTAGATAATCTCTTTTCACATTCTTCCTTTTCTCTCCCTCGTTGACATCAATGGAAAAGGAAAAATATATATACATTGATTTATCCTTTGACAATAGAAAACTCACAATGAAAACATATGGTACTACTTGCTCCCCCTGAGAGGTAGCCACTAGACATCAATCCAAAAGAAAGATAGATCCATAGATCCACTAGACTGATGCATCTCCATATGCATCTAGTTCAAGAAAGGAGGGGAAATGAACCCTAACTTATCTTAGAGATACTTAAAAGTATCTTTAGGAAGATCCTTCATTAATATATCAAAAATTTGATCCTTCATTGAAACATACTCAAGCTTTACTTAGTTCTCTACAACCTTCTCTCTCAAGAAATGATACCTGATATATATATATATATATGCTTTGTCCTCGAGTGCATCACAGGATTCTTTGAAATGTTAATTGCACTTGTATTATCACATAAGATAGAAATAGGATCCTTATACACCATTGTGATATCTTTCAATGTATGTTTCATCCATAGAACTTTGTGTAAAAAAAGATGCAACAACAATGTACTCAACTTCAATAGTAGACAAAGAAACTAAATCTTTATTTTTACTCAACCATGCCACCAATTTGCATCCAAGAAATAATTCACCACCACTTGTACTCTTTTTTTCATCTACACATCCAACCCAATCTACATCTATATAAGCACTTGGTGTAAAATTAGTATCTCTAGGATACCATAACCCATAATCTAGAGTGTCATTCAAATATCTGAAAATTATTTTAACATTAGCAACATGTGTTTCCTTAGGTTCTTCTTAAAATCTACCCACAATACATACAACATGCATAATATCCTATCTAGTAGCAGTCAAATACAGTAGTCCACCAATCATAGATCTATACTTGCTTTGATTATCCTTAGGTGAATCATCATCTTTACCTAGTTTTCAACCAATCACCATAGGATTACATAACAATTTGAAACCATCCATCCCAAACTTCTTCAACATCTCTTTCATATACTTAGATTGTGAAATAAAAATTATTTTCTCTGTTTGACTGATATGTAGCCCAAGAAACAAATTCATCTCTCCAAACATAGACATTTCAAATTCTTTCTGCATCTCTTTCGCAAAAATCTTGCACATATTTTCATTTCCTCCAAAGATAATGTCATCAATATATACAACCACAATCAAGATTTTATCATTTTCAATCTTAAAATATAGATTACTATCTGCCATACCTTTGTTGAAACCTTACTGAATGAAATACCTATCTAACTTCGCATACCAATCTTTAAGAGTTTTCTTGAATCCATATAAATCTTTCTTCAATACGTACACCATATCTAGTTGATCCGAAAACTAAAATCCTTATGTTTGTTCCATGTAGACTTCCTCTTCTAGATCACCATTCAAAAATGTTGACTTGACATCTATCTGATAGACCTTGAAATCTTTATGAGCAGAAAATGCTAAGAACATCCTTATAGATTCCATTATTAATATTGGGGCAAAGGTCTCCTAAAAATATGTGCCTTCTACTTGTGAATAGCCTTTACACACAAGCCTTGCTTTTCTTCTAACCACTTATTCATTCTCATTCAACTTATTTCTAAACACCAACTTTGATCCAATAATTTTTTTTTCTATTGATCTTGGGACCAAATCCCAAGTTTGATTGTTTTCAATTTGCATAAGTTCTTCTTTCATAGCTTCCATCCACTATTCATCTTTACATGCCTCACTTAAATTTTTCGGTTCAATCTCAAAAAGTAAACATAGGTTTACTTCAGCAACAACTCCACTTCTAGTCAATACACCTTTTGTCTTGTCACCAATAATCTTATTTTTTGAATGATTCTCCTGTACAACCTAGATGTCTTAGGGGAAAACATCAGAGCTTCCTTTTCTCTTTCATTTTGTTCATCCTACTTTTCTTTCTCATCATTTTCCCATCCTTCCACAATATCTTATATTATTACACAATCAGGCTCATTAGATACATATCCATCATTATCAATACAATTATTCATTGTTTCATCAACCTTGATATTAGAACTTTCTGCAATATTTCTTAGTATTTTATTTAAACATTTATATCCTTTGATTTTAGTAGAATATCCAAGAAAAATTCCTTCATCACTTCTTGCATCAAATTTTCCTAGTATCTTCATCTCTTTTGATATAACATTTTCTTACAAATACCTTGAAATACTTTATGGTAGGAATTATTCCATTCCATAGCTCATAGGGAGTCTTTGTACTATTTTCTCTTGCTTGAAATTGATTGAATACATAAATAATAGTATAAATAGCTTCTTTCCAATAAAATTATGATAAACTAGCCTTAGTCATCATCAATCTAGCTACCTCTTGAATTGTTCTATTTTTTCTTTCAACAACTCCATTCCACCAAGGAGTTCTCAAAGCATGCATAACTGTCTCTTTATTCCATGGACTTCTAAAAACATATTAAACTCATGGGAGGTGAATTCTCCACCTATGTTAGACCTAAATAATTTTATCCTTAAACTCACTTCATTTTAAACCATAGATTTGAATGTCATGAATCTATCTAATGGATCTAATTTCTCTCTAAGAAATGTAACCCATGTATATCTAAAATAATCATCAATCAAAAGCATAAAGTACCTTTCACCCAGAAGACTTCTCACTCTTCTAGGACCACAAAGATCAGTATGAATTAAATCTAGTAGTCCAGTAGTAGACTATTCCTTTGTTCTGTAATGACTTCTCACTTGCTTTCCAAACTGACATTTTTTGCAAATAGCATTAACAAGATTTGTAATCCTTGGTAAAAATCTCATATCTTGAAAAACAATAATCCTCACCAAGTTATCAAAATTCACGTGACACATTCTTTGATACCATTAACCAGTTGTCATTGATCTGATTCATAAAGCATCATCCATCAACACCCTTCAATTGGTAGATATTATCTTCAGATTTCTTTCCTACAAAAATCAATGTTCAGGATCATTTTTGGATCTCACATCTCTCATCCTTAAACACAAGTTCATATCCCTTACTACATATATTTCCAACACTCAAAATATTATTCCTTAAACCCTTAACATAGTAGACATCATCAGTATTATGCTTGCCATCAAAACCTACTGAACCTATCCCACAAATTTTAGCACTAGTATCATCTCCAAACATAACCAAGCCTGCATTATATTTTTCAAGCTTAAAAAACTTAATTTTATCATCAGTCATGTGATGTGAACAACCACTATCAACAACCCAATAGTTCTTTTCTTGTTTAGCATGTAGGGCAGTGATAACAATACCTTCATTTTTCTACTTCTCCGGAGGGCTTTCCTTTACCTTTTTTTTCAAAATTAATAGTAGGTTCATACTTTATCACCAAGAACAAGAATTCATTGTCATCGGGATCTTCATATCTTGAATCATAATCAGATATACTATTATTCTCATTCACATAATATGCTATGTTAATATTTTTTCCTTTCTTTTCTTTCTCATATCTTTCTTTATTCCTTTTAGCTCTTTTCAAACATTTTGTAGCATAATAACCTATTTCTCAACAACTAAAGCATTTAAAGGGTAACTTACCTTCATAGTTGCCAGAGCCTTTCCTCATCCTTCTTAAAAGGTTGGCTTCTATTTCATCAAGACTTTCTTCATCCAGATCTTCAGCTTTTGTCAGCTTAAAAGCAATTTCTGATTTGCATCCATTCCTTAGATTTGGCTTCCTCATCTCATAAGATGTCAAAAATCCCAACAATAGATCTTTAGTGCAGGTCTTATAATATATACTCTATTCAATAGCACACACCTTCTCACTGTAAGCATCAAGGAGAGTTCTAAGAATCTTCTTTCCAATTCTAGTTTCATCTACAGTAGCACCAAGTCCTTGCATTTTGGCCACTATCTCATCCAATCTATGTACATAAGCTTTAACATTCTCATCTTCTGACATATATAGAAGCTCAAACTGTGTCTCCAAATTTTGTAAATTTTTATATTTGACTCTTTCATCACCTTCATGTGTCCTTTCCAAAGAATCCCAGACTTCCTTATCAGTCTTCAAATTCCAAACTTTAATCAATTCAAAATGTACTTTGCCTTGTTATTTGCTTCATGTACTTTGATCTCATCAGTCATGCTTGGGCCATTAGCAGGAGGAGTGTAAGGATTCTTGTAAGATTTCTCAACATCATATCCACAATATTCCAAATATTCTTCCATCAATATTTTCTAGATAGCATAATTAGTTCCATCGAACCTTGGATAACCATAAACCATTTTTCCAACCATCTCAGACCTTCCTCATGTGGTTAAGCTCTTCACCAAGGAACAAAGCTTTGATACCAATTGTTGAATAGGAAAACTAGAAGGGGTGGTGAATCATTTGTCACAAAATTAAACCTTTATATCAATTATTGTAACTAATCCTTAACACTACTTAAATGATTAAATATTAAGTGCAAGTGAAAAAATTAAAAACCATCACACAAACACAACAACACCAGATTTACGTGGAAAACCCAATGAGGGAAAAACCACTGTGAGGATTAACTCACACCATAGAGAATATCAAAACCAATTACAAGAGGATCACCACTTGAGAAACAAGGCTCACTTCCAAAATAAGGACTCACTATCTAGAACATGACTCACTGTCCAATAGGGATAACAACTTGGAGGGCTCACTTCCACAAAGATACAAAGAAGATACAAGAGATATGTTGCAGAGAGACGATGATTTCAATGCAATAGAGAAATCCACCACAACCACTCACATACATGCATGAAAGATAGAGTACACCTTCTGCTCACTGAATCTGAAAACTCAACATTTAGGCTTCATAGTGAACTACCACACTCGCATCACACACACTTACATAATAGCATTAATCTCACTTCTATCTACACTTTTTATTTTCAATTATCTCTCTTATTCACTCTTGTGTGTGTTTTCACCACTAACTCATCGTGTATTTATACCATCTTCAACTTTGAAACATATCCAAATTCGGCCATCCAATATTGAATTAAAATTAGGTCGACGCAAAAACATCCTAGGGTGGAATTAGAATGAGGGTGACCCAAACACATGCTTCATAAGGACCAAAATAGATCCAATACGCTTCACTAACTTTGAAAGTAGTATTCCACACAAGGTCAAGAAAAATAGTGTAAAAAACATAGAACAATTAAGCACGGACTTTCCAGATACCAAAACTATCTTCAATACAATAAAAGCAACTCATGTCTAGAACCGCAAGTCATAAGACTTCATCAAAGAGAAATCCAAACCAAAAATATTTCTCCCAGACCTCAAGCAGAAACACAAAAAATCATAGTTCACAATTGGTGAACACAATTCACACTGAACAATGAATCAATAGCCAAAAATTGGGATATAACATCTTCCAACAACCATGATCAACATATCTAAACAACACAAACATAGGAGAAAAAATTGGAGCACAACCTGAACACTTGCAATCTTCCTTCAATACAATTTTCTCAATATCCTCGACATAAATAGTCAACAACAAATGGTTGATAACTAATTGTCTAGTTGACATCAATGACAACAGTTTCATTCCTTCCATCATTCCTTCCATTCTTGCAACAAATTGTATATTTCTAATGAGTTTTTAATTTAGAGAAAGATTAAATAAAATAACAAGACTTGTATGCACATATTAAAGGTGCATAGAAAAATAAATTATTTTGTTGATTATTAAAAAGCTAACCTAGATTAGAGGGAACATGTAATGTACTTAGCATGTTTGATAAATCTTTTTGAGTTTTAGGATTGATAGTCGTATGTAATATACAATGATATAAAAGGTAGTTTGATAATTTAAAGATAATATCTAGACTATGTCATTGTTGTTTAGAAGCCTAAGGAGTGAGAGTACTAAGAGTTTCTAAATGAAATGATAGAATCTTAAATTTTAAATGGTCAATATATATATATATATATATATATATATATATATTTTATCAATTTATAGTTGATAGTGACGTATCATATATCATGTACTTGAATGTTTATGTGAAGACCCTTTGATCTAGTATCATTTGTTACATGTTTAATACTTATGTAGACTTCCATGTATGAAGGAAGACATGGGAACTCTCTTTATTCAATATTTGGTAATGTTTGCATAAGAATGTATACTCACATATAAGTATAAATTTATACTCAAATATATATGCATATATACTTACATACATGAGCTATACCTTCTTAATTTAATACTTGCATATCCTTATAAGATTGGAATATATTCAATTCTATTATAGTTATATTATCATTTGAAAAGATTAATACATGGATATTCTAATGTACCATCTATTGATATGCTTGCATGCATATAGTTAAAAAAAATGTGATAGCATTACTTTATTTTGTGCAATATCAATGAGATATGTAAAGATTGTGCCTTATTTTATTATGAGAAATTGATGACCAAATAATGTTGGAGATGAATTGATATATTTCTTAATGCAAATGAATACTACATATAATTTGATGCATGATTGTTTTCTGGTGTCTTCCTTGCTATGTTTGAATCTCATGATGTCATTAGACATAAATATGTCTTGCTCCACTATTCCATTACTCTAGACAGTTTTGCATAGCTAGTTTTCCTCATGCTAGGTCAGGTATTCATCTTTCAGGAAGATTTTTGGGGAAGTGAATCACTTCATGGTAGAGTGGAAACGTGGTCCAACAATGTTCTCACCCTTGATGTGATTGGAAATACTTTATGTTTGAATAATCTTGTCGGGATGGTCCACGTTATGGTTCATTGTGTCTTCTTGTTCTTGACCATGTGGTCTATTGTAAGGAATCTTTTCCTATATGTTTTGCCAAGTTAATGGTATATCTACTCTAGACTTTTTGAAATAATGTAATTCTTTCTCTTTTCTTGTATATTGGACGTGTGTTATATTTATATGCTTGATTATGTATAATATGTGTAATTTGTGCAATTTGTTAATTTTAATTTAATGTGGGTGTTTATATTTATTATCAGAGATAAAGGTTCAATACTAGGACCTTGAGTTCACCTTGCTTAGTTACGACACTTGATCGCATGAACCTCCTAAAAGTGCTTAGCACATGATGCATAAGTAATTCATTAAATATATTTATGTAATAGAGAGTCTCAGATTTTTGTCACACATGACAGGAAAGGGATGAAGTCCCTTCTCTTATAATTCTTTGAAGAAAAAAATATCACTCTCAATATAATACCTTTAGCATATAGACTTGTGCATAGGTTTTGACTATAGGAGTGTGTATGTGTGAGTACTCAATTACTTTTTCTATTTCCATGTGGATTCTATAATATGTTTGTATACTCTTGGGATATGCATGACTATACAATTATTTCTTAAAATTTCATTAATATTAGATCTTGTATTGCATGGAAAGAAACTTGCTTTACATTGAAAATATGCACAGTATCATAGTATGGAGTTTAGTGCTTTAAGCAACATAAATCCATTTATTTTGTAAGAATATGTATGCATGATCTTGAAAGAATAAAATGAATGCATGTAAGTATCATAAGGACATCAATTAAAAGAAAAGAAAAGAAAAGAGTTTTTTAAAAGAGCATATGTATGTCATGTTTAACATGCATTAAAATTCTAAGAGTTGACCCAACTTCTGGGTGGTGTGCATGTTAATATATTGAAGGAGAAATTAGATGATAAGAATTATGTGTTGTGTGATGATAGTAATGCATTTAAAAGGACTATTGTGTATGAGATTATTAGAATATTATTATTTTTGTACTTGTTTGGTCTGCATGGTACTTCATTCTCATAAGGATGCATTATTTCATGTATGAAAGGAAGTATTAAATATATGTGAAGTTGACCTAGTTAGTAAATCATTAGGAATGAATACTAAAAAACCTAGATTGCATTACTCATAGTATCTATGTAATAAAATATGTGGTTAATGCCTTGTAGCATCTTGAGGAAGTTTATATGGATCAAGTGTGTCTATTATATTTTGTATTTGTGGCCATAATTGGTTAGCCTAACTTTATTAAAGAGTTATTGTGTGTTAAAGAATATCCTACCTCATGCAACCTTCTATTGTGAACCATTACTTTGAGATGACCCTACCCCACCTAGTGGAAGTAACAAAGTTTATAATGTAAATTTTATATCTTGATGGTATTGTGTTGGTCAAGCCTAGTGCCTTTGTCATGTTGACCTTGACAAGTATGCGGATATCAAATCCTAATACCCTTGCATGACCATGTAATAGAAGTGAACATATGTAATAAGTCCTTGAGGTTATAGTGTTCCAAGTGAATGTAATGTATTGATCATGAATCTAACCTCCACACATAATGTGAGAATTCCTTTTTCATATGTGTTCTTGCATTACATCAAATTGAAAATATTTGTGTGTTGAAAAGTGCATGGATGCATGTATTGATATAGAAATATTTCATGGAAGTGTAGTAAAAAATGAATTGATTTTTGAAATGTTTGGGTATGTTTTCTAGCACACCTTAGACAAAAGGTGTAGTGTAGCCATTTACTCCCTCTATGTGACTAGGGTTAGTCACCCAGTTACATGAAGGGTTTGTAGTTTGATGATTTATTTTTTATTATTGATGAAAATATTTCTTGTGTTATAAGTACCAATAGTTGTATTTTGGTTTTTTCTTATGATTGAAATTAGTCATCAATTCTTTTGACTATTGATTTTGTGACCTTTGGTCATACTTGATTTATTATTTAAATTGTTTACATTTTTTTGAGTTAGTGTCGAATTTAATGATTCTTCTCTCTTTTGATTTTTGTTTTAAATCTCCTAGTGACTATTCCAAATGTTTTACATTGTGGGTTCTATGTTGTGTTAAGTTTTGTACCCCATCAAGTTCATAATGATTGATGATAGAATGTTCAAGGGAGTAGATTGTGAAGAACATACCCATCTTGTATTAATATCATGATTGATTTTTTTCTTACAACTTGGTGATGAGTAGCCTATATGTTGCTATGTATGATGAATGATATGATATGCATTGTGTGAATAATCATGAGAAGACTTAAATTTCTCTATGTGATTGATATTAACACATTCTTTCCATTCACACAAGATGTGCTAAATTAAGGAAGATTGTCTTCTTATATATGCTTGATATGCTTGATTATGAGTGATGATAGTTTTACTTTCCGAGACAGGTGTTGAATGTGAAGCAATAGAGAAGGAATTCCTCTTTTTGGGAAGATTCCAATATTTTCAAGTGCTTTTGCCAAAGCCCATATCATTGAAAAAGATGATTTAGCCTAGCAGATTTTTTTTAATATAGTTATCTTCCACATCTTGTAAATAAGACATTTCTATATAATTATATATGTATAGATACATGTAGATGTTATAGGCTTGCACTAGATTCCCCCCTACCCCAAAATATTTTGAGGTAGCTAGGTACTTCATGCAAGGTCAGTAGATATTCAGGTAGGAAGAACTCCATGGAAATGTAAACCACATGGTTGGGTGGAAAAGTACCCAAATCATGATTTCATCTTTTGACTAGCCATGTGTGGATTGATGGTAGTCAGAGACTTCATAGATTATGTTCATATATCATTATTTTTTTTACTTTTATTATAAACCGTCATTTGTATAGTGATGATTTTCTCATGTGAAAATGTAACAAGTATGCAGGTATTTCTCACCCTATGAATATCTCTACTGAATTGATTATTGCTTACCTTTGACTCATGTACAATGGCATTCTTCATATATGATCGAGTTGTGATCTAGTTAAAATCTATTCATAGTTAGGAGTTGCAATTTTTTTCCTTATAATATGTGATCTTTCCATGAGGTACTAATATTTGAATGAGCTAGAAATAACACAAGTGTGTATAAGGAAAGACAAAAACAATGAGGAGGAATCACAAGCAACCTAACCAACTTATCAAACTAAAAGGGTATGGTAAGCATAGATATACATGTGCATGAATATGATTTTTAAGTTATGAAAATGTGAAAAATTATTTTTATTATTTAAGAATTGAGATGATTAAATCTTAATTGGATAAGAAGAAACATTTCAAAGAATTCTTGAATTTGATTTTGATCATGGGTACTAACATGGACTAAAGTGTAGTTTTTTTTCTATGAGTGTTGTAGAAAGAACAACACCATCGAGAGGGGGGGAACATTGTTGGAGAGAGGTAACCCATGTTTGTGAAATTGAAAGGCAGTAAATAAATACACACTCGCTAAGAAAATTATTGCATGATTGTTCTATCAAATGAGTGTGCTTGATTTATCTTGAGTATGCTTCACATTTTGCATATAGTTGGCTGTGTGTATTATGTAAGTGCATGCTCTATGATTGTTTGAGTGTTATTTTTGACTAATGATAATGCTTAAGAATTATTCTATTTTTGAAAGATAAATGAATTGGGAAGCTTATGTTTGAAATATTGTGAAACTCTAATCTTTTTAGTGTTTATTTAACAAGACATCGAGATGATGTCTTTTCCTAGTGGGGAAGGATGTCATGTTCTATTTTATTAGATAACCTAATTATTAAATAATTAATGAGATAGTTTAAAAGTCTAATTGCAAGATTATTATTAAATAGAACTAATTTGTTTTTTGTTTTGAATTGATAAAATTACCCTTAAGGAGCATTATGATAATTTATTTTCAAAAGTTAACGTTATTAAGAAAATTTAAATAAATCAAATTATTATTACAAGCCATGATAGTTTTTATTTAAATAGAGCTAATCATATTTTATTATTATAAATATATATAGTTTTAAAACTAGAAAAGGCTTGAATTATTAATAAAACTAAATGAATAAATGGATTTTATTTAAAGAATATTATGGGATGAAAATTTTAAACAAAATAAGTTGAATTAATAAAGCTAAATAAGGATATAGTGGAAATTAATTTGCATGTAACAACATTTGCATGCATAAGAGTGGGGCGATTAAGGAGGGAAATCGAGAGTTACACCGAGGAGAAATATTCATGCAAGAGGGAAATCAATGGCCCGGGCACATTTATTATTATTCATGTCGATTACGTTGGTTACGAGCTTGTGAAGGAGTTAGAGAGAAACGGATGTATGCAAGCATGGCTGGGAGACTCCCATTACACTTAAATAGTATCTCAGCATGGAAAAATTTCATGTCTAATGGAGAGGAAGAGGGAAATAAATCAAATGCCCAAATCCATTGGCAGCTCAGACTTAGAGCTCTCCTCTTCAACAAGGCCATTGCTTCCCTTTACTTACGATCCTCCTTTTCACTCTTCATATCTACAATTGCATGTTGATGATGTTTATTTCTAGTTGGAGGAATATGTGGCTGGCTGTTATCGATTGGAAGTAAAGGGTACATCAACAACGAAATCTCTTCGAATGAAGGACATTGAAGGGACTTCTTTCAAGGTATTGGACGCATGGTATTGTCATTGGTGTGAAAATGAGGTTGAAAGTGCCTATTCAATGTCTAAAAATGTTGACATATTGGACGCATGGTATTGTCATTGGTGTGAAAAACATTTGAAGGATAGAATGCAACAATTTCAAAGGCACCTAGCTCAACGAGAAATTCCATTTAGAGACTGAGAAACTTATAAAGAAACACCCAAAGGGATGTTTGCATATTTGATTTTTTTAGAGAAACACAGAAATAAACGTGGAGTTGCCAAACTAGAGAAAGAGTTGCATTCTACTAGTTCGAGTAGAGAAAATACATCAGGAGTTCAAGCTGAAAGTATAGTAGAAACCGATTGTTTAGTGGATGAAGAAATATGTTTTTTCCAAGAGACGATGTTTCCATCGAACTATGTGCCAGATAACTTAGTTCCTGGACAAGATAAAGAGGATGATAATCCTAGTGTAGAAGTTTCTGGTATTTTTGAAAATCTTCCATTTGAATCAACTCGAAGCCCATTGTTCATTGAAAGGTTTGGATGGGTTTAGAGTACTTAAGTCTTGGTAGTAGGAAGGTTGGCAATGCTATAAAGGACAAGGTAGCTGGAAAGAGAAAAAGGTTCAGTGAAGAAGAGGCAACACACAGAGCTCGTCAAACTGTAGTAAGAATGGTTAGAGTTGTGAGCTTTGAAGGGTAAAAAGAAGGCTCAATGAGTGTCTTTTCTCAATTGCTCAGCCGACATATCTTCAAACTAGGTCGAATCTTAAGGTTGTTGGTAGATAGATTTAGAAACCATTATACTCAGATTTAACTTCTAAGAATGTTTTTACACACTATTGGATACAATAATCTTGGAACATTGATGGATTATGTAAAAGCTAAGTAAATATTTTCTCTTCAACAAATGCAACAGCAACTTGGATGAGTCACACAGACACAATGGCCAATAAATTTAAAACAACAAACCTCATGTGACCATTTTTCTTGAGGCATTGAGTCAAACATTTCGTGTGTATCCATCACTTGCACACTTATCATGCATTTAGAGGTACGCATTGTTCTTATGATTATTTAATTAGTCGATAGGCTATTTGTGTGAACTTTGGTCAGAATTTTCGTCAGGCTCCCCGCTTTTTGAGCCTTCCAATGGCCGTGAAAAAGGTGGCAAATGTGTTTGAACATTAGTCGGAATTTTCAGCAGCCTCCCCGATTTTTTAGCCTTCCGGCAGCCGTGAAAAGGGTGGCGGATGGCTTGGGAGTAGGTAGGCGGATTTCCCACCATGTGGATAGAGAAGGCCGCTGAAATTAAATGCTGGTTCTTATCAACATTAATTGTTGTATTATTTCCGTGTACTGGCGATGGTTGTAATAACACCTGTCGTTTCAAACCTCGGAAAACATAGCGAATGTTTGCAAGATTTTTGATAAGGCATTGTTGGGTCTCGTTATGTTGCTATACTTGCTATTAGATCCGTGAGCGAGGAGGGTAAGCTTCTGTGAGGGTGCAAGTTCTATCTAGTGTTGTCCAACCTCTATGAAGGTGGGCAAAGGTTATTCTATGAGGGTGCCCATTTTTTGCAGGAAAGCTAGCGGGAAGAGGTGGATATCGAAAAAACCCTTTGCAATATTGTTCCATTTGTGGTTTGTGGTTTGTGGCAGACTATACTGTTTGATTTCAGGTAAGGTAGTGTTGATTGTTTCAAATTTTGATAGGTTGTCATTGAGAAAACACTTGTTTATCATTCACTTTTTGTGTCTATGGTTTTGGAGGGGTTTGTTACAATGAATTTTTAAATTTTTTCAACAGAATAAATTTGTTAATGTTATGCAATTTTTTGCAAGGTTTGAGAAACAAGGTAGTGTAGAGAAAGCTAGCAGGAAGAGGTGCATATCGAAAAAACCCTTTGCGATATTGTTTTGTTTGTGGTTCACAGTTTGTGACATGCTATACTGTTTAGTTTCTGATGAGGTACTGTTGATTGTTTTAAATTTTGATAAGCTGGTGTTGAGAAAAGCCTATATTGTTTGTAAAAATGAATATTGTTTGGTTTATGGTTCACATTTTGTGGCTATGGTTTTGGATGGGTTTGTAACTGTGATTTTTTTCGTTTTATGGGTTTTTACATCTGGGTAGGTGTTCAAACCAATACTGTTTGATTTGTGGCTTATGTTTTGTGGTCATGGTTACAACAAAATAAAATAGTTTGTGTTATACAGTTGGTCATTGTTGATTATTGTTCTCTAGCTTAGAGTATGTTGTTTCATTTTTGAAAAGGTGTTGTTGAAAAGGGAATATTATTTCAATTTTCGATAAGGTTCTCTTGAGAAAAGAGTATATTTTTGCATGTGTTTGTTACTATTAATTTTTTGTGGGTTTCTCTCTATGGATTTCATTCTGTGGTTATGGTTGCAACAAAATAAAATAGTTAATGTTATACTGTTTATCTTTGGTTCCATTGGGTATTGTTGATTATTGTTCTATGGCTTAGGCTATATTGTTTCAATTTTGGATAAGGCGTTGTTAAGAAAAGAGTATATTGTTTGTTAAAAGTAGTATTGTTTCGTTTATGGTTGGCGTTTTGTGGCTATCATTTTTTCTTGGCTTTTGTGGCTATGGTTTTGTGGATTTATGTGTTTGGGTTGCTGTTGAAACCAATATTGTTTGTTTTATGACTTCTATTTTGTAGTTATGGTTGGAACGAAATAAAATAGTTAATGTTATATAGTTTATATTTGATTCCATTAGGCATTGTTCATTATTGTTCTGTAGCTTAGGCTATATTGTTTCATTTTCGATAAGGTGTTGTTGAAAAAGGCTATATTCTTTCAATTTTTTACAAGGTTCTGTTGAGAAAAGAGTATATTTTTGCATGGGTTTGTTACTGTGAATTTTGGATAAGGCGCTATTGAAAAGGCTATATATTGTTTCAATTTTTTGTAAGGTTCTGTTGAGAAAAAAGTATATTTCGGCATGGGTTTTTTACTATGAAATTTTGTGGGTTTCTCCTGATGGCTTTTGTTTCTATGGGTGTGTTTGGACCAAACTAAAATTGTTAATGTTATGTAGTTTTTGTTGACTGTTGTTCTCCAGCTTGATATTGTTTGATTTATGGCTTTTATTTTGTGGTTATGGTTGGAACGACATAAAATAGTTAATGTTATTTAGTTTATGTTTGATTCCATTAGGCATTATTGATTATTTTTCTTTTTTTGTGGATATGGTTGCAACACAACAAAATAGTTAATATTATACAATTTATGTTGATTTCGATAGGGAATTGTTGATTGTTGTTGTTTGGCTTTAAAATAGTTAACATAATACAACTTATGTTGGTCTCCATAAGGCATTACTGATTTTTGTTGTCTAGCTTAGGCTATATTGTTTCATTTTTGAGGTGTTATTGAAAAGGCTTTATTATTTTAGTTTTTGATAAGGTTCTATTGAGAAAATAGTATATTTTTGCATGGGTTTGTTACTGTGAATTTTGTGTTGGTTTCTCTTTATGGCTTCCATTTTGTCATTGTGTTTGCAACTGAATATAATTGTTGGCGTTATGCAGTTTTTGTCGATTATTGTTGTCTAGCTTGAGCTATATTGTCTCATTTTTGATAAGGTGTTGATGGAAAGGCTATATCTTCTCATTTTCCATAGGGTGTTGTTCAGAGAAGGCTATCTTGTTTTTTAAAAGCATTTGTGTTCTATGGCTATGGTTTTGTATGGGTTTGTCAGTGTATTTTTTGTGTTTTGTGGGTTTGTGCATCAGGGTCGATGTTGAAATGAGTATTCTTTGATTTATGCCCTCCATTTTGTGGGTGTGGTTGCAATTGAATAAAATAGTTAATGTTATATAGTTTGTGTTGATTTAGATAGGGTATTGTTGATTGTTGTTCTCTATCTTAGGTTGCATTGTTTCAATTTTTGATAGCGTTCTATTGAAAAGCATAGATTGTTGTGTTTTCAATAAGGTGTTGTTAGGAAAATACCATAATTTTAGATGGGTTTTCTAGAGAGCATTTTTTTTGTCTTTTGTTGGTTTTGCCACCTAGGTCACTTTTGAAACCAATATCATTTGATTTATGGTTTTTGCTTTGTCGGTATGGTTACAATGCAATTTTTTTTTTTATGTTATATAGTTTATGGTGATTGTTATTCTCTACCTTGTTAGTTGATACACTATTTGTAAGAGCTTTGGTTGGAATTTCCATTAGCCTTCTCGGTTCTTGAGCCTTTTGTCGGCTGTGAAAAAGGTGGCAGATGTTCTTAAACTTTGGTTGGATTTTCCGATGGCCAGCTCAGCTCTCCATCAACCTCCCCAGTGTCTAGGCCTAGGCCACAACCATGGGGAAAGGTTGGAGAGGTGGTTGGCGCATGTTGGGAGTAGGATGGCGGATTTCTAGCCATGTGAATAGAGAAGGCCATCGAAATTAAATGTTGGTTTGCATCAACATTATTTGTTGTATGGCTTACATGTGTTGTCAATTTTTGTAATAACACGTTGTTTATTCATTTATGGGCTGCATTTAGTGGTGATGGTTGCAATGTAACCAAATAGTTAATGTTGTGTAGTGTATGTTGTTTTCCATAGGGCATTGTCAAGTGTCTTTCTCTAGCTTTGGCTTTATTGTTTCATTTTTTATAGTTTAGCCTTTGGAAAAGCATTTGACTTCTTCCTTAAATGGCTTCAAAAAGGTTTTGAGAATATTGTATGAGGCAACCACTGTTCCTTATTGTGTTTAATATAAACCCTATTATTGTGAGAATTCCTTTTTGAGGATGAAACAAATAACAACTTTCTTCCCTAATAAATAACAATGTTCTCAAAACAATATATATGAATTCTTTGTTTTCCTTTCTAAATAATGTTTTGTTTGATATATATTTTTTATTATAATGAGGTCCACTCATGGTTCATATGATACTTAATTAGCATAGCAAGGTGTTGAGATTCAAAGATTTAGTCATCAAATTTTAGAATAAAGAACATAAGGTTCAATCAAGAACGAACACATATAGGCAGATATATATATATATATCTATCTGTACACATGTATATATGTATTTATATATAGCATGCGATATCTAAATTTAGATGTGTATACCATATTTTCCCCTCCCTGCATAACTCCTACCCTTCAAATTTGTGAAGAGAGCAAACATCCAATCTGAATTTCCCATCAATTCAATCAGTGAGAGGGCTATGAGTTCAAATCTTTTGTTGCCTATATTATATAACCAAAGCTAGAGAACATCGATCAAAAATTCCTTTCGGAGAATAGCACCAGTTGTATAGCATTGCAACCATAACCACAAACAAAAGCTTTAGATGAAACAATAATGGTTTTAACATCAACATAGAAAATCCTTTATTGAACAACACCTTATCGGAAATGACCATATACACACATACATAGGAACACATACATATAAACATTCAAATAGAAAACACCAATTATCTAGATATAACACTATGTGGCAATCTAGCCTGCCAAGAAGGAAACAACCATATTCATATAAAACACTTGACACATATATACACAGAATAAAGACCTTAAGGTTCAATCAAGAATAGACACATATAACCAGATATATATATCTATATGTACACATGTATATATCTATTTATGTACTACTATACTTGAATAGATGTGTATACCATATTTTTTCCTTACTACATAACTGCTCGCCTTCGAATTTATGAAGAGAGCAAACATCCAGACTGAATTTTCTCCCAATTGACTTGCCAAGAAGGCTGCAAATTCAAATATTTTGTTGCCTATAATATATTGCCTAGTCTGAAGCAAGGCCTTATTATAGTCCAATTTTTTTTTGAATTTGTTTCCTTCTTAGCTAGTCAATTGAGGGAAAATGCAATGTGGATGTTCTCACTCTTAAATGTTGTTTGGCATCAACATTAATTGATGTATGGTTTTCATGTGCTGGAGATGGTTGTGATAAGAGCTCAACAAGCAACAATGCCCTTTGGAAAATATCATAAAATATTTTTGAAATACTTGAGAAATGGTCTTTGCAATATGCACCTCTTCCCGCACTTCTTCCCACTTGCGTCAGATACACCTCTTCCCGCCTCCTTTCTCTCCACTCCCTTCTTCCTCCACTACCTGCAAAAAATGAGTAAATAAAATTATCACAACCGACAGTTTTGTAATTCTTTTGCAACCATTGCCCCCATGCAAAAAAGAAAAAATAAGCCCCAAGCACCTTTCCAGAGATTCCACAATTGATCATCATACTTTCACCTTCATGGGGGCTTGCCCTCCTCACTCACAACTATCTTGAGCAACAAGGTAAACCTAGAGAGAGACACCTAAAAGGGCCTTATCAAAAATTGTGCATAGGCCATTGTTGATTTTTCTTCTGTGGTTTGGAATAAATTATTTTATTTATGCTTTCTGTGTGGTGGAAATCATTGCAAGGTAATAAATCAGTTTATGTTCTTCTTGATAAGGCATTCTTAGCTCTTTTTGAGTGTCTTTAAGGATAGTTCTTATTTGTCTACTCCTTAATAAGGATTTGTTAAAATGGTAGTCTGTATATTAAGCATGGGATGGAACATTAGTCTCGTTATTGGTTATAGTGGAAAGCCAAAAATAGATTTTCCACCACCATAATCAACAACGATATCAATGTTTCTAATTGTAGTTAATATAGAGGTTGTTGTGCATATGAATGTTGTCTGCATATAATTTGACACAGATACATATATGTGCATAGGGAAAATAAAATGAAATGCAGAAAAAGAAACTGTGCTCTCAACTCTACCATATTGGATCATGGACCGTCATAGGTAGTTACACAGATATATCCATAGGTGGCCTCCAAACAAATGAATGTCGTATGCATCTAATGTTAGAAACAAACACATGTGAAAATAGGAAATATAAAATCAAACACAACAAAATGAGGCCTGCTCTCGACCCTATCATATTGCATCATGGAGCATGATCAACTCTCACCAAAATCTCAAGCAAGAACATACATCATCCACCCCTCTGATCAATAGTGAAATCAATGTTTCTTTTTACACTTACTATACAGTCTATCATTATAATAACTCTTATTTTGAAGGTGAAAGAAATAATAACTAAAAAGGTATATTTAATGCATGTAATACATGTATATGCAGTTGCAAAACAAAAGCTTCTCCGATATATATCTCAAGCTAGATGCACATATGTAGTGTAGTTACGGGTGATCCCACAATGCTGGTTTGTAATTTCTAGGAGATTTTGATTTTTACTGAAATCACATAATTTTTACTGAAATCACATATTTTTAGAAAATATAATGATTTAAACCTTAAAAAGTTCCATTTTAAGGATTCCAATTGAAGAGGGTTTGATTAAACCACCTTATATCAAACCCCCTTGGATAAAACCTCACTAGTTTTAAACCATACCTATAACGAAGTCTCCTTTACACCTATCAAAATGCTGATAAAAAACACTTTTGATTTACCTTTTGGGAAATCAAATGAATTCATTTAAAAATTATTTTTTGTAAGTATGTAGTCCTTATTATAAGCTTCCCATAAAGTATAATTTTAAATAAATTTAATTTTATTATTATATTTATTTTGTATTTCTTGTGAATGGAGGTTTTTCACCAAAAATCAAGCTCTTTATTTTACACATGTGGAAAAATAGAATATTATCAAAAAAAACTTGAAAAATATGAGTGCACCAGATATTGAAGTCCTTGATCCAACAAAAATAAATAAATTTAATTTCCATACATACAAAAAAAGTTATGTGTTATACAGTTCGCCTATGTCTGAATTGTAATTGGTTTGACTTGGAAACATGATTAAGGAAAAAATATTCAATAAAACACTATGAAACCAATTGGAAGCACTAGATATCGTATTTACAAATCTAAATTCGAAAAAAATAGAATTTTATCCTTCATGGAAAAAAAATTATGTGTTATATGGTGAGCATCACTCCTTAAAAATGATGTTTACTAAAAATAACTAGTTTTCGAAGGAGATGGAAAAGAAGTGCAATATGATTCCAAAAAAATTGAAAAAAATATATTTGGAATCTACATACAAAATTTCACAAATCACTAGTTTGCATCATCTTCAAATTCCTCACGGTTTAGCCACTATAGGTGTCTGAAAGTGAAGATTTAGTTAGAAAAAACTAGTTCAGTGTCCAGTTTGGCCAAAAATTGTAAACCAGTATTGTGGAATCATATGCATTGTTGATTGTTCTCTACAAAATACTATATTATTTGTTGAAATGAATATTGTTTGATTTATGCTTCACCTTTTGTGTCGATGGTTTTGGATGGGTTTGTTACTGTGAATTTTTGTGCTATGGAGATTTTGCTATCTGATGTAGTGTTTCATTTTTCTTTTCTTGTGTGCACATATGTATGTATATAAAATAAGATGTAGACAAAATTCATATATACTTGGATTTATAGTATGCATAGTAAAAAACATTTTTCCACATACAATGTGTTGAAAATCTCTCTGAAGTTATGTGAAGAAGAAGTTCTAGGGTATGTGTAGGATCATGATGGGCCAAAAAGTGGCGATATGTAAGCCATATGATGGCCCATGTGGCTGACGGCTTTTTTTTTACACAAAATTGATGAAACGAAAAGGGTTTTTATAGGAGATTCTCATCTTTCCACCAATATAAATTATGCTTTACTTTGAATTTAATAAGTAATTATTATTTATTTTCTATTAAAATTATGAATAAAGTTATGATTGATAGGCTGATTGAAAAAATTCTATAACTTTCAAACGGTATCACATTTTTTGAATCTGAAACATGCATCACATTCTATGCTTTGCATAATATAGGATTAAAAAAAAAATGTTGAATTTCAAGAATTTTGACCAAGTTAAGGTGGTTAGACAGACGAGCTTTTATATTTTTTAAAAGTTGTAATAAAAAATTCATAATTAATTATTTACTTGAAAAACAATTATAAAAAAATATGTATCACATCAGGACATGAGTCCTCTACTTATATCTAAAAGATTATACAAAAATATTTTCATTTTATTGTGGTTAGGGTGGTCAGACAGACACCTACTTCTTATTTTTACCCTGAAATTTAAATACTACTACATTGAAATTTCAAATTTTTACCAGATAGATTTTTTTTTTTAAAATAAAGGTCTAGTAGTTTAGAAACTAAATTCAATTTACTATAGATTCTATTTTTACATCTTTTTGAAATAATATAGAAAACTTATTCAAATTTTTACGTCGAATTGTCTAACTCTGATTTTTTTTCTTTTTATTGCCACTTAAGGGCCTATTTTTTCCATGATGATCCTGCACATACCCTCTATAAAGATTGTTAGGAATAAGGTGTCTCAACCTTGGATAATTCCTATTCTTATTATTTGTTTTGTAAAATGTATTTCTTGCAAATAATGTAATTAAGTGTGAGTGTACATGTCTAGTTTGCATGTTGATGTGTCACTCCACTTAATGTGTCGGCATCTTGAATTGTGTGTAAGGAGATCATGGCTGAAACGGTTATGACGGATTCCTATGACACGTAAGAGCTATGTCTGGAAGATTCAATGACAGGTGAAGACATGTGGCAATTGATAAAGTTGAGTTATCTTCGGAAGTTGCCCTAAAAGGGAAGCGCATGATATAAGCGTTTTTTAGGGTTGCGAAGATTTGTGATGTGAGTGTATTGTTGGAACGTTTTTTCATGCTGCCGCATTTTGTCTTCAAGAGTTGGAAATCTCCTGAAAGAACTTGCATTGCAAGTGTGTTGTAACCGTTGTGTTGAAGATAATACATTGTGCAGGTTTTGGAGTGCTGGGGTTTTTTACCGAAAGGTTTTCCCCAGGGTAAATCATTGTGTCATTCTTCATTTTCTGTATGTATGGTATATTGCTGCAATATCTTTGTTAAGTAGATTAACGAATCTGAAATTGTAAGGGTTTAAAACGAATTTGCACCATACTTTCCTTAAGAGATTAGTGTAGGAAGCTGTTTCCGCACCTGAGTTTCCTTACAAGTGGTATCAGAGCCTGATCAACTTTTGATCCTAGTTGTTGGGTAGGGTTTTTTGAGCTAATCTCAAGTTGAGTGGGAGTTTTTTTGTGCAGAGCATTCTGAATCTTATTTGCAGATTGAGATGGCAAGTTCCTCATACAGTAGAATGGAGGTGGAGAAATTTAATGGCACTAATTTCGAGTTGTGGAAACTCAAGATGGAAGACATGCTTGAAGACCGCGATCTATGGGAGGCTACTTCACTTGATGTGAAACCTGTAGCGATACCTCAAGCGGATTGGGATATCAAGGATCGGAAGGCTAAGGGTCTCATCAGACTCTGTCTAGCAGATGCCGTTCTTCTGAATGTTCTTGATGAGACTACTGCAAATTCTTTGTGGAAACGGCTTGGGTCTGTGTATCAGGCCAAATCTCTGGTGAATAAGTTGTTCCTGAGAAAGAAGTTGTATTCTTTAAGAATGGAGGAAGGTGGATCCGTAACTGATCATCTCAATGCATTCAATTTATTGATTGCACAGTTGGCATCATCTGGTGCCAAGATTGAGGAGGAGGATCGATGTATGACCCTGCTTTGTTCCTTGCCGGATTCGTGGGACCATCTTGTGATGGCTCTCGGAAGTACTATAGTCACATTCCGTATGGATGATGTGGTGTCTTCACTGCTATCTGAGGAGATGCGAAGAAAGACTTCGGATTCGTCTAAGGAAGCCCTTGCTGTTCGCGGGAGATCCAACGACAAAGGAAAGCAGAATGACAATAAGTCAAAGAAGGGCAGATCCAAATCCCGTGGGAGTTCTAAGACTCCTGGAAAGTCCAAGGCGAAATGTTGGAACTGTGATAAATCTGGGCACTTCCAGAGGGACTGCAAAGAACCGAAGAAGAAGAAGAAAGGCTCAGATTCAGCTTCTGAAAAATCTCAAGAAGATGGAGATGCTTTTATTGCAGCTTTGGCAGCCCATGCATCTGATGATGTGTGGTTAGTAGACTCGGGTGCTTCTTTTCACATGACCTCTCATCGAAACTGGTTCTCAAAATATGAAGAGTTTGATGGTGGAAAGGTGTACTTGGGTGATGATTCTCACCTAAATATAGTTGGACGCGGAAGGGTCACTATCCGATTTCCTGATGGATGAGTAAAGGGAATCAATGGAGTTATGCACATTCTGGGTTTGGCATGAAACCTATTATCTGTAAGTATGTTGAATGATGTAGGTGTGCAAGTTGTCTTTTTGAAAGATGGATGCAAGATGATGAGAGATTCTATGGTGCTCACTAAAGGTACTAGGAGAGGTACTTTGTTTCAGCTTGATGCATGCATTGCTCAGTGCAATAGTTCTTCTATTTCAAAGAAGAGAGCGCCTATCACTTCATCCCCACCATCTAAATGAGTAGTAAAGAAGACTATGGCAATGGGTTCTGATGGCAGTGTAGTAAGTGTACCTAAGGGTGCAAACACTTTGGAAGGCAAGCTTCCTATAGAAAAGACAATGTTGTGGCATATGAGATTTGGCCACATTGGTGAGAAGGGTCTTAGGACCTTGAAAACTAAAAATCTCGTTGAGGGGCTAAATGATTGTAATCTCGAATTCGATTTCTGTGAACACTATGTTTATGGTAAGCAAAATCGTGTTTAGTTCTACTCCAGTTCTCACAAGTCTTCTGGACTTTTGGATCTTATTCATTCTGATGTTTTTGGTCCTATAAAAGTTCCTTCTATCTCCAGTTCTGTATATTTTGTATCTTTTATAGATGATTACAGTAGAAGGACTTGGATATATTTCCTAAAAAGTAAGACACAGGTTTTCAGTCGGTTCAAGGAATTTAAGGCTCTCATGGAGAATCAGACTGGTAAAAGAATCAAGTGTGTGAGAACTGATAATGGTGGTGAGTTTTGTTCCACAGAGTTTGAACAGTTCTGTAAAGAACGAGGAATCGAGAGACATAAGACAACTCCTTACACTCCGCAGCAAAATGGAGTTGCAGAGAGAATGAACAGGACACTGATGGAGAAGGCTAGGAGTATGCTTAGTGGAGCTGGCCTAGAACAAAAATTTTGGGCCGAAGCTGTTGCCACTGCTTGCTATCTGGTTAACAGATCTCCTACATCGGCTCTTGTTGGTAAGACACCCATGGAGGTGTGGTCTGGTAAGAAGCCTTCAATTAGACATCTTCGTGTTTTTGGTTGTGAAGCTTATGCACATGTTCCAAAGGAGAAAAGATCTAAGTTGGAAAACAAAGCTGTCAAATGTATTTTCATCGGATATAGTGTTGGTGTGAAAGGATACAAGCTTTGGAATCCTATGACTAGTAAGGTGTTGCATAGTAGAAATGTTATTTTCAGAGAGCTAACATCTTCTCCTATTGTGCTACAACCAGATGAAAAAGAAAAGGAAAAAGATGTTCAGTTTCCTCCTACCCCTGAGAAGACTGAACAGAGAGACCATGTTGGGTCTAATGATGAGGAGAGCTCTAGCAGCTCTGATAGTTCGGAAGAAGAGGAAGAACAACCTTAACCTTAGCCCTTGAGGAGATCCACGAGAGAAAGAAAGCAACCGGAAAGGTTTGGTTATTCTATGTTAGATTCCAGTTGTGCTTTTGCTTTGATTACTAACACTGATGAGCCTAGATCTGTGAAAGAGGCTTTGGGCATGGAAGATGCAGGTTCCTGGATTGAGGCTATGGATGATGAGATGGTTTCATTGGAGAAAAACAAAACTTGGGACCTTGTACCTTTGCCTAAAGGGAGAAAATCTGTTGGCTGTAAATGGGTATTCAAGAAGAAATTCTGTGCAGATGGCAGTGTTGAAAGGTACAAAGCTAGATTGGTTGCAAAGGGGTATTCACAGGTAGAGGGAATAGATTATGGTGAAATATTCTCTCCTGTTGCAAAGTTGACATCCATTAGATTTCTGTTATCTCTTGTTGCATCATATGATTTAGAGATAGAACAGATGGATGTGAAGACAGCTTTCCTTCATGGTGATTTGGAGGAAGAGATTTATATGTCACAGCCTGAGCACTACATTATTAAAGGTAATGAATCCTTAGTTTGCAGATTAAAGAAATCTCTATATGGTTTGAAGCAATCTCCTAGGATGTGGTACCTTAAGTTTGATGCCTTTGTGTTGTCAATTGGATTTGTAAGATCGAAATCAGATCATTGTGTTTAGTTCAGAGTTGAAAATGATCGCCTTCTTATTGTTGCATTATATGTTGATGATATGTTGCTATTTGGGAAGGGTAAGGGTATGATTTCTGATTTTAAATCTCAGTTGTCAGCACAGTTTGAGATGAAAGATCTTGGGGCAGCAAGGTACATCTTGGGTATGGAAATCAGTAGAGACAGGTCTAACAGAAAACTCTAGTTGAGTCAGAGTAAGTATGTGAAGTCTGTGTTGGACAGGTTCAGCATGGCAGATTGTAGACCACTATGTGTTCCTGTTTCAATGGGAACAAAGTTATATGTAGATGATTGTCCAAAATCTCCTAGTGAGGTGGAGGACATGAGTAGAGTACCTTATGCTAGTGCAGTTGGCAGTCTTATGTATGCTATGGTCTGTACTAGACCAGACATTGCCCAAGTAGTGGGAGTCCTGAGTCAGTTTATGGCTAACCCTGGACGGGTACATTGGGATGCAGTTAAGCGAGTATTCAGATATTTGAGGGGTACATTAGATTACTCCATATGTTACCATGGTAACTCTTCTGGATCTCCGCATTCAGTTTGTATTCGTGGGTTTGTGGATTCAGATTGGGTAGGTGATATTAACAGCAGGAGATCCACCAGTGCTTATGTGTTCACTATGTTTGGTGGTACCATCAGTTGGATGAGTAAGCGACAACCTGTGGTTGCTTTGTCCACTACAGAAGCTGAGTACATGGCTGCTACTCATGCTTGTAAGGAAGCCATTTGGCTTAGGAGATTGTGTTCTGATGTTGGTGTTGATGCAGAACAGATTACTATTTGGTGTGACAGTCAGAGTGCTATTTGCCTTGCGAAGAATCCAACTTTCCATGCCAGAACGAAGCACATTGATGTGCAGTTTCACTTTGTGAGAGATATGGTGGAAGATGGAAAGATAAATTTGGAGAAGGTAGATACTGTGAAGAATGTTGCAGATGCATTAACGAAACCAGTGGGCACTGTGAAGTTCAGATGGTGTTTGGAGTCTATGGGCCTTTTGGCCTATAGCGGTTAATTCCTGTTATGTTCCTATTGCTCTTACAAGGTGTTCGACAAGTGGGAGAATGTTAGGAATAAGGTGTCTCAACCTTGGATAATTCCTATTCTTATTATTTGTTTTGTAAAATGTATTTCTTGCAAATAATGTAATTAAGTGTGAGTGTACATGTCTAGTTTGCATGTTGATGTGTCACTCCACTTAATGTGTCGGCATCTTGAATTGTGTGTAAGGAGATCATGGCTGAAACGGTTATGACGGATTCCTATGACACGTAAGAGCTATGTCTGGAAGATTCAATGACAGGTGAAGACATGTGGCAATTGATAAAGTTGAGTTATCTTCGGAAGTTGCCCTAAAAGGGAAGCGCATGATATAAGCGTTTTTTAGGGTTGCGAAGATTTGTGATGTGAGTGTATTGTTGGAACATTTTTTCATGCTGCCGCATTTTGTCTTCAAGAGTTGGAAATCTCCTGAAAGAACTTGCATTGCAAGTGTGTTGTAACCGTTGTGTTGAAGATAATACATTGTGCAGGTTTTGGAGTGCTGGGGTTTTTTACCGAAAGGTTTTCCCCAGGGTAAATCATTGTGTCATTCTTCATTTTCTGTATGTATGGTATATTGCTGCAATATCTTTGTTAAGTAGATTAACGAATCTGAAATTGTAAGGGTTTAAAACGAATTTGCACCATACTTTCCTTAAGAGATTAGTGTACGAAGCTGTTTCCGCACCTGAGTTTCCTTACAAAGATGGTGGCATCAACATTTGATAAAACACTCAAAATATGATGTATTCTTCCAACAATGTTTCAATATGTATCTATGTTGTTTGCAACTGCTATGAAATACATCCAAATTTTCATATGGCATTGTTCATTAGTGTTCCCCTTGCAACCATTGGCACCATATGCAAACCAACAATGCCCTATTGAAATTATCATAAATTGTATCCATCCATTGTGGAATTTCTGTGAAGGTTGTTGTTGGAGGATAGTTTCTATTTTTTGCATCATCCAACGACTTGAAAAGAAATACAAAAGATCAGAGTACATGGCCATCAAACTAGACAAGAAGGAAATAGCTATATTGATATTAAAAACTAGACATATCCAAATTTAGATAAACGTATTACATGAAAGATACATGTACCTAATGAATATATAGACATACACATTGACACCTTAAATGAAATAATAATGGTTTCAACAACATCCTAGCGATTTTTTTTTTCAACAGAGCCTTACCAGAAAGGAAACAATATAGCCATAAAACACCAAATTAAAGGGCAATCGCATAAGTCAAGAGTTCAAGCTGATTGAATATGGAACAAAAAAATTAAAGGTAGATATGAAGACTCAACAATTCATTATGGAAAACAATACATATACATACATTGCAACAAAGATGAAAAAAGTGCTTGCAAACTCCAACTTAGAGAGGAAAAATGCAAGCAATGAACAAATAGGTAATATAAAACGAAACATAAATTGTATAACATTAACTATTTTACTCTGTTGCAACCATAAATGCACAATGGAAGCCATAAATGAAAAAATATTCATTTTTCCACCTCTTCTTGCTTGCTTCTTCAAACACACCTCTTCCTGCTAGCCTCCCTGCAAAAAAATGGGCACCCTCGCAGAATAACCTCCACTCACTTTCACAGAAGCTTACCCTCCTTGCTCATGTCCCTGATAGCAGGTATAGCAAGAGAATGAGACCCAACAATTCCTTGTTGGAAATTTGGTAGACATTTGTTGTGTTCCTTGAGGTTTAAAATGGCAAGTGTTTTTACAACCATTTCCAGTATGCATAGAGCGATTGCACCATGCAAAAAACAAACAATAGGCTCCAACCATCTTCACAGAAATTCTAGAATAGATAATTGCACTTTTATGTATACAAAAGTTTTCCCTTCTCACTCACACCTCTAATAGAAGGTAAAGCCACATAACCACATGCAAAAAATGGCTTATTGAAAATTGCATAGACATTCGCTATGTTTTCCAAGGATTTAAATGGTAGGTGTTACTTACAACCATTACCACTACACATAAAGCATACAACAATAAAAATCTGACAGTGACAAACCCATTGAAAACCTTTGTCATAGAACTCAAATCATAAATGGAAGTGTATTGGTCTGAATAGTGACTCAGATGGAAAAACCCACACAAACATAATAATTCATAAAACACAGCAATTCACAGTAACAATCAAATAGAGAAAACAAAGAATATTGCCTTCTAGCCTTCACAGATACACTTATTCAATAAATGAAAAACTGTACCCTAAGCTAGAGAACTACAATCAACAATGGTCTTCGAAAAATAACATAAAGTGTTTTCGAAACTATGTTTCTTTCAACTATAACCCAGATGGAAAAACCCTCAAAACACAACAATCCACAGTAGTAATTCAATGCAAAAACAAAAAATATTGCCTTCCAACCATTGTGGCTGCATAGACAGCATAAACGAAAAAATATACCCTAAGCGAGAGAACAACAATGAACAATGGCCTATGGAAACTAACATGAATTATTTATCAAATACTTTAGAAAGGGTTTTTCCAATATGCACTTCCACTAACACCCTGCCTGCTTACTTCAAATGTACCTCTTCCCTCTTTCAAAAACCAGTACAACAGTCTTGGTATTGGCGCTATCATGGACAATGTATGGGTCATATGCACATATATGATGTATGTCATAGCAGATGCAAACAACATTGATTCCATGGAACATTGGTGGTTGTTGTTATCTAGGTTAGGATGCGTTGTTTCATTCTCGGTAAGAGGCTATTGAATATGCTATATTGTTTGATTTTCATTATTGCATTATGAACCAAATATGAAACAATATAGCCAGAGCTGAAGTGATACAACAGTTTATGCTATGTTCCTAACTACGAAGATTTTTTCAACACATTGTATGTGGCAAGCAATACTCGGGGGGATGATTTTATATGAATGTTGTCTACATTCTATTTTGCATACATACATGTTTGCATAGAGAAAAAGAATAATGAAATGCAACAAAAGAAAGAGATGCTTTAGTGTTTGTTGTATGTTTTATGTCTACTAGAAATTATTACAAAGTAATCAAACAGTTCATCATCTTCTCAATATGATATTGCTGGTTGTATTTGTGTGGCTTGCGCTAACAGTAGACAACCAGAGATACATATAGACATAGATGCATATCTTGAAAGATACAAGTAGAAAATGCATCTACACACAAACACACTCATGGATATAAATGTATTGCAGAGAAATTTTCCTACACATAACTATAACAAGATATTGTATGCACTAGGAACATTGAATTTCATGCATACATGCTTCTGTATATGTATATATGTACATATATACATGTATACAACCATATCTACAACTATATATGAGAACAACTGGAAATACAAAGGGTTTTTTAAAATTGCACCTCTTCCTGCTTGGTTCAATTGTACCTCTTCCCGCTTGCTTTGTCTTTGTTACTTGCTTTCTTCAGCGTCTGCAAAAAATGGGCAATAAATTATCACAGATGAAACTTTTGTATTGGTTTTCCAACTACAACCCCATGCAGGAAAGCCCAAAAAAAACCTCATGCTAGCTAGATAGTAGCTTGACAACACATGATTGAACTTGGAACTTCACATAAGCTTTCTCCCCTTGGTCGTAGTTTACGTACATGGTAAAGCCACATAACAACAACCAACAATGCCTTGTCATAAATTGTACAAACATTTGATCATACTAATAGAGAGTGTATTTCCCCTATGTCCAAGAATATATTTATGTCACAGTGGATGCAAAGAACATTGATACATAGTGATTCCTATGTTTATTATGTTGGCACATACTTGGAATCATAAGGTATATTTTAAGTGTTGTATAATAATGTTTTTTGTATCTAATATCACATATATAGATTTGTGTACATTGGAAAAATAAAATGAGTGGCAATGATAGTCAACAATGCCTTTTGGATAACAACAAAAATTCTATAGAATTTACTATTTTATTATGTATGAAAAATAAAATGATATAGACAAAGCTAGAGAACAACAATTTTAACAATGTGTTATGGAAAACAACATAGACTGTTTTATTTTGTTGCAACCATTGGCAAAGAACTGAAACCATATGTATGAAAAAATGTTAAATTTTCCTGTGTGTAGATATGTATGTATGTCAAAGAAGATGTAAACAATGTACCTACACACTCTTCCCTAAGTTTATTAATTTGTGAAAATAGATGTCATTTATTTGAAGCTTGACAGGGTATTCTTTGAATGATATACTATATATTAACTATTGTATAGAACATTGAATCCTTCTTCCTTATTATTTTTTTCCCCTCATATTATTGATGTCTGTATAAAAAAAATTAAAAGATTAAAAAGATGAAACAAAAAACATGGAATAATAAATTGTATATTAAGTGTTGTATGAATCATTGAATCTTATTAATCCTTTGTTGTCATATTGTTCATGTCTATGCAAAAAAATTGAGAGATCGTGTTGTCTTTTGAGGTCATAGAGCTTATAGTCAGTCACCAGCATTGCAACTCTCATCTTGTAAAAGAGCAGCCCCAACAATGTCAGTGGACTTTGGCTCTACCTAGGCTAATGAACAATCCTCAAGTAGGAGTCTTGTATGTTTGTTCCTTTTTTTATTCATTTTGTTGACAATTAAATTGATAATTTTCCATGTGCATAGAGTGGAATATGAATATGATTCTTTTGAATTAGCAGTTGTTGTGATATATATATTCTAACTAATTTATATTCAAAAGCTTCATCTTTTATTTTCCTTTTGATTTGCTAGCCATTTGGGAGTCACCTATTTGTTAGGGAGGAAAACGTTACAATTTTTGAATGTGTTGACATTGTTGTTTACTTCCAGGCTTGTGTCACAACCATCAATATCTCATTGCTTCCACTTGGCTGAGTGAAACTGGCTTGTAGGATACAAATGTACATCTAGCCTTGATAACACATGCAATAAGATCTATTGATGCTAGAGATGTTCCATCTCCAGTTCTCTAACTAATGTTTTTTCAAAAAATAGGAGGTGATCACAGCCTAGTTGAGCACTACAAAGTCATCTTCTCTGATGGATCCCACATGCAAATAGGTACTTTTCCTACAAAATGTAATGACCTTTTGTTTACAAGGGTATTGAAAATAGGTTCCATCTTTTGCTTGACCAACTATTTTTGTAGGAAGTTGCGAGAATCAAGGTTAGATATTGTTTTGCACTACTTGTACGTGTTTTATGCTTTCTTGTTAGTGGAGACTATCTTTAAAATTATTTGATGTTCACTTGATTCCAGAGCGATTGCCATATTTTCCTTAGATGTCAAAAATGTCAGATTTCCACCTAATTGGAAAACATAGATATCTATTTAGAGATCAAGAAGAACAAATAGTTGGCTATGGCTCGCCCTCCCCATCCAAACAAGCCTCAATATTTGGGATAAATACATCTGCAAGACAACAAAATACTCTTGCAAATATCAATCCTGTTAAAGGGCTCAATGTTTACCAAACCAAATGGACAATAAAAGGTTGGGTAATAACAAAAAGGGACATGCATCATTACAACAAACAAGGATGCAAGGGCCAAGTATTCAAATTTGACATTATTGAAAGTGAGGGAATAAAAATACGAATCACTTGTTTTAATGACATAGAAAAATTGCAGTATGATAGGGTTGAGGTGGGTCATACTTATTATGTGCCAAAGGGCTCAGTGAGACAAGCAAATAGGAAATTTAATAAGTTGAACAACCACATGGAAATCATTTTGGATCAAAAATCAATGTTGAAATGCTATGACAATGAGGAATTTATGCTAGAGAAAGTATTTAAATTCATCCCAATTAATGAAATTACATATTGTCGTAATAACAGTTTGATTGATATTATTGGGACTATGGTGCATGTGGGAAATGTATCAACTATACAAAGAAAGGATCAGTCAGAAACAATTCATAGAATTGCTAAACTTAATGATTTGTCATCCTTTTGCATTGGTGTTAATCTATGGGGCTCAAATTGGGAAGCAAAGGGTGATGTGCTGGAAAGGTTGTACAACCCTCCTTCAGTTTTCATCCTTTCTATTTAAAATGCACGTGTTGGGTATTTCAATGGAACGATACTCAACACAACCACAAGGACTCTTCTATACATAAATCTTGACATCCCAAAAGCACAACCCTTGACCCAACGAGGACATATTGAGCCACGTGTTGTTGAGACCACTTGGATGGTCCCTCAAAAGGTTACTTTTGCAAATGGGAGAGTCACCATTCAATATATCTTGGATCACTATCTTGGCTTACCAGAAACTTTCCAGGATACTCTCAAGGCAATAGTAAAAATATATAAAAACTGATGCATTTTGTTATGTTGCATGTCTATTGCAGGCCAATGGTAGACAATGCAAGAAAAAGTGTGAAGATTCCACCCAAAATACATGGTTCTACCCTAAATGCCAGACAGCAATAGTTGATTGAGACTTTCGATATTTATTACAACTCAAGATGGAAGACCACAAGGGTGAGATTTGGGCTACTACTTTTGATGAGGCTGCAACAAGTTTATTGAAGATGTCAGAAAATGAGATTTACATGTTGCAATATGATACTTCTATTGCAATGAGTGTCGAGTCTGTTATCAATCATGTCACATACAATTCATTTTTTTCACTGTTCTTATTAAAACTCAGACCTATAATTCAGAAACAAGGATGAAAACAACAATAGTCAAAGTTGCAAGAATTAACTTTGAAGCAGAGTGCAAGTTGTTGTTGTCAGATCTATCTGCAATTTCCCCTACCCTTCAAGAGTCTCTAGAGATAGTTTTTATACTTCCTTGAATGCCAAACAACCATGCCTAGTTGTGACTTTGAATATTTTTTATAGTTTTTGTTGACTAGACATTTGTTTCCTTCTCTTTATTTGCACTACTTGTCACATCAAAAGACCTTTCATTTCTCCTATTGTTGTCGTGTTCCTCATTTAACTGGTAATATATTAAAACAATGAAGTTTAACTTATAATTTTTAACAAAACAAGATACCCTATTCTTTTCTATATTATTTATGTTGCTTAGACTTTGGTTCCGGCTTAAGTGTATGTTCCTCATTTTATTTTATGTTGTTTGGTTATATAGTTATGTCGTCCTATCTAACACATGTATCAGTATTTATAGTTGTTCTTATATATACTTGTGGACATGGTTGTATGCATGTATATATCTATGTATGCATGTACACAAATATATATGCATGTAATTGAAATTTTTGAGTACATAAAATATTTTGATACATATGTGTGTAGATATATGTTCCTATAATGGATTTGTATGCGTATATGCATACAAAATCGAATATTTATTGCTATATGTGACTTGTTTTTAATATTAATATGGTTATTTGCTTCTTGTCTATTTCAATTTCCATGTAGTCTACTCTCTCCACAATTGTTCTTACTATAATGTCCGCTCCCTTGAATGCATGGCTATTAAATGTTGTCCTGCCTTTGCATTCATAAAAGCACATCACATATGGTTATTTTCAACTTTCTTGCAGTTGCATGAAACTTTTTTTTGTTATAATACTCTCTATGTGATGTGTAATGATGACTATTCTCTATTCCCTTCGTAACTATTTTATGATTTTGGTTCGGTCCAGCTTATTAAAAAAATTCATTGTATAGGATTAAGATACAAAATATAATGAAAATTTTGTTATTTTATTTCTGTTGTTCTAATCTTGTTTTGAATGTTTTGAGTGCATACAATATCTTGATAGAGTTCTATATAGATATGTGTATGCGATGTATTTGTATGTATGAGTGTGTATGTCTATACATGCATGTAATGCTTCTTAAATGTTTTCCCTACTACTTTCCCATGTCTAATCATAATTTCATGTTGGATATGGATATCATATGGTTCTTGGCTATAATATTTGTTGTGTATGTTGTGCAGCTCAATCTACAGCTCAGTACTAAACAATGTCTTATTGAAAATAACATAAACTCCTCAATTACTTTGGTAAGTTTTAAATGCAAGGTATTATTGCAACCAACACCAATATATGCAACACATACATTGAACAATTTTTCTGTGACAAGCTGTAGCAAGCGATGTTTATTTCTTGTGTGCAGCCAACATACACATATATGTGCATTTAAACTTATCTATATTTATTTTGCATGTAGTGGCAACTTTGGGTGTGCATATGTATGTATGTTGTTAGCAAAAATTCTCATCACTGTAGTGGGTCACAATTTTCATAGCAACTAAAGCTATAGAACAACAATCAACAGTGCCTTATGGAAAATAGCATAAACTATTCAATTGCTTTGGTAAATTTAGAACTCTAAATATTATTGTGGCCATAGGCAGTATATGGAAAGCATATATGAAACAATTTTTTTATTGGTCTATTTTATTGCTTTGCAACCATCACGTGTATATGGAAACCTAAATAAAATACTACTGATTGCTTTCAAGCGATTGCCTCTATATAGAGACTGCTAGCCAATAGGCTATATGTGTGAACTTTTGATGCAATTTTTGTCAGCCTTCTTGGTTTCAAAGTTGTTGGGAAGCAATCAAAAATCCATATATATTTGCATCTACCTCTACATACATATATTTCAGTGTACATTTTATTTTTCACTCGCATCTTTATCTGTTGGATACGTTCAATGCATATATATGAATATGTTGCTCTAAAATATGTTACCACAAAAAAGTATGTGCTATTTTGTTTTATTTTCCTTTTCCTATGTGCAGATATGTATGCATGTCAAGTTAGATGTAGACAACATATACTGCTCCCTATCTTTATTGTTTTCGAAAGATAGTTGTTATTTGCTTCCTCGTCAAAAGGGGATTCTTTAAATAATAGGGTTTATATTAGGCCTAATAAGAAACATTTACATCACCATTCATAACAAATCGATTCAAAACTTTCCCCACAAAATGCAAACCATAAATGAAACAATATTTCTTTCAACATCAAGCCAAATGAAAAAACCCACATAAAACACATGATATTCTCTTTTGCAACCATACACATAGAATGGTTATGATAAATGATGCAATATAGCCTAACCTAGAGAATTGCAACCATCACCACAAAATGAAAGCCATAAATGAAACAATATTGGTACGAATAGTCACCCACACTAAGAAAAGTGCAAAGATCATTTTTTGCTATCTTTCCCATGTTGCACCCAAAATTCATCCTTGTGTGTAGATATGTATGTATGTGAGGTCAAATGCAGA
This sequence comes from Sequoiadendron giganteum, assembly GCA_007115665.2. Taxonomy (NCBI): domain Eukaryota; kingdom Viridiplantae; phylum Streptophyta; class Pinopsida; order Cupressales; family Cupressaceae; genus Sequoiadendron; species Sequoiadendron giganteum. The sequence continues at coordinate 728,124,389 of CM021100.1, read as the reverse complement.
GAGCAATCATAGATACTTCTTCCTATGCTTATTCTTTTTAGAGCATAGCTACTTTTTTTCTTTTTCTATGTCTATACTTAAAATTCTCCACATGAATTAATTGCTACTTGCCTTCGCATATCCCTACCTCTATTCATTGATGATTTTCGTGGAATCTAACAAAATAATGGGTACATATGTTTCAATTGACAATTGCAATTTTTTTGTTCAGAATCCACATCGTGCATTTATTCAAATTTATTATATCAACTAAAACATGTGGTACTTGTTCTTATGTGAAGTAATTGTCTCAGGGTTTCCATTTTCAAGTTCTTCTTGTAATAGAAAAAGGGGGGGAATGATCTAGAATATGTGTCAAATTACATGTAGCCACATATATTGAAAACCTTGAGAAACATAACAAATGTCTGTGAAATTTTCAATAAGTTATTATTGGGCCTTGTTCTATACTTGCTATCAGAGCTGTGATTAAGGATAGTAAGCTTTTATGAGGGTGCAAGTTTGATTACAGGTTGTCCAAATTCTGTGAATGTGATTGGAGGTTATTCTATGTTTTTTGCATGGGGCAATGGTTGCAAAAGAAAAATAAAAGGTGTTTCCTGCAATATTTCTTTGCTTGCTTCTTGCAATAAAGCTAGTGGGAAGAGGTGTGCTTGAAACAAGTGGGAAAAGGTGAATAACAAAAAAAAAAATTTGCAATTTTTTTCATTTGTGGTCTGCACAGACATTCAGTATGTTTTCCAAGGCTTTACCTCCAACCATCACCACTACATGGAAACCATGCAACAATTAATGATGTCATCATTTTGTTTTCCCTCTTTATTGACGCAATAAATGCTTTTAATCGAAATAAACAAAAAAACACGTGCCAACCTCTCCTCGACCGCTACCTTTTCCCCAGCCATCGGAAGGCTTCAAAACCAAGAAGGCTAATGAAAGTACTAGCCAAAGTTCAATCTAGATTTCCTTCCATCATCTCACAGTCTATGTTCTCCCACAATAGCCAAGCAACTCGTAAATAACACCTGCCATTTCAAACCTCGAGAAACATAGCACTCGCTTTTGCCTAGACTATGCTTCTATTGAGGTTCAAGTGTGGTTGGTTGTTGTGGAATTTATGCGAAGGTGGTTTCATGTTATTTTGTGTTCTTTAAATGGGGATATGGTTGCAAAAGCACTACAAAAGTCTCAGTTGTGATAATTCTTTTCCCATTTCTTGCAAGCATGGATCTTGTATATAACACTTAAAAATACAATTTATCATTCCAAGAATATCACATAAAATAAACATAGGGATTAGTATGTATCAATGTTGTTTGCATCTGCTATGACATACATACATATCTATACATAGGGAAAATAAATTCTCCACCACTGTGAACAATGGTGATATCACTATTCTATACAACGTTGGCAATACAACTTATCATTCCAAAAATGTGTTAGTATGTATCAATGTTATTTGCATCTGCTATGATATGCATCCAAATCTGTACATTGCATTGTTCATCACTGTGGTCAATGGTTGCATCAATGTTCCATATAATAGTTAAAATACATCTTGTCATTGTAAGAATGTCGCAAAAAAATAAATATAGGGATTAGTATATATCAATGTTCTTTGCATCTATGATGACATACATACATATCTATACACATGGGAAATCCATTGTCCATCACTCTGATCCATGGTCTCATCATGAAGAATCTTTTGTTGCTTTACTAAATGTCCCTCCATTCAGAAAAATGGAAAACAAGTGATTTGTATTTCTTCTTGCTCACTGTGAATAATATCAAAGTTGAATATGTGGTCCTCACATCCTTGTTTATTGTAATGGTGATTCTCCCTTTTTAGTTGTCGAATGACCTTTAATTTCCCATCATCTACCTATTGTTTATATGTAACTCCACATACATACATTTACACACATTGTTTCTGTGTCTATATATATCCAAGGAACAACCCCCTACAAATGCATCCAAGGCATACAATGCCTATATACCTACTTGGAGAACAAAATATCCACTGATATATATGTATGATCAAGAGAAAGCATCATTTTTTTGTGCTTCGTTTTATATTTCCTATGTGCACATCTATTTATTTCTGACATTAAATACAGACAAGATTCATATCTGTGAAGACTACTTATGGATATATATTTGTAACAGCCTATGATGGTCCATGTGCCCAATATGGTAGGGTACAGAGTAGGCTTCCTTTTGTTGCATTTCAGTTTAGGTTATTTTCCCTATGTGCAGATATGTATATGTGTTATTATTTCTTTTGACCTCAATAAAGACTTTCTTGAATGATATACTATATATTAATTGTAATAAGGAACATTGATTTCACCATACATCAGAGTGGTGCACGATGTATGTTCTTGCTATGAATTGATCCACCTTTCTTTTTTGGTAGATACTGCAAGACACATACCAACAATTACAATGCACTATGAATCAAACAAGAAGATCGTCTCCAAAAATTCTATTCATTGCCATCATCATGAAATGTTGGTGTTCTTAACGGTAACTGTACTACTTCTCTTTCCCTCTTCATTTCCATGCAAATAGAATTTGCACCATTTCTAAATTCGCTTCCTTATCATTTTTTATATGCAACATCTAATTTTGGTATTGCATATTTTTTCGTTATACATCATATAACTGTTTAAATTTCGTAATTTAGATATTGGTTACCAATGGAACGTGTTCACCTCGCTAAATTTTGCATTTCCCTTATACAAACTACAAGATACATATCAGCAATAACAATGCACTATAAATCAAACAAGAGGATCATCTCCAACAATTCTATTCATTACCATCATCATGAAATGTTGGTATTTTTAATAGTAACTATATTGCTTCTCTTTCCCTCTTCATTTTCATGCATATAAAATTTCCGCCATTTCTAAATTCGCTTCCTTATCATTTTTAAGATGCGACATGTAATCATGGCATTGCATATTCTTCCCTTTTACATTGTAGAACTATTTAAATTTTATAATTTAGATATTGGGTACCAATTAAACATGTACACCTTGCTAAAGTTTGCATTTTATTTTTCTGTACATATATTTGTGTTAAACCATTTTAGATTGCAACTACATTTAATTTATATACAAGGCGTAGAGATCTCCAAAATTCTAAACAACGTTACCATTGCACGTTTGCATGGTGTATGGCATTTTCCTACATTCTAACTATATACAATGTAAGGCTATATATCTTTTATCCTATCTCTTATTTCACAAATTTATGTCGATTTATTAAAAAATATATAGCATTGATTTTAAGACAACCAATTTTCTTAGGTCCCACAACATTGTTTTCACCATTGATCAAACTAGTGGAGAATTACTATTTTTGCTCGAGGGTTTGGTGAGAGCCCACAAGGCTCCATAAGCCAATATGGTAGGGTGGAGAGAAGGCCTCCTTTTTTGTTGTTCATACTGCAATCCATTTCGTGCACAAGGTATGCCAATTTTTTTTTTAATTGTTGTGTTCTATTACAACTACATTGCATATCATTTCTTATACATTGTACAAGTCTATAAATTTCTTGATTTATTTATTGTCTATCAATGGCATGTGTTTATTGCACTAAACTTCACATTATTCTCTCATCTTTGAAGACCATACTCAAGCCAAACAATCCTCCTTTATGGATGTTTTGATGCCATTAGATCTTCTATAAAGTTAGCAGGGCCCAAAAAATTTATTTCATGATTGATTAAAGAATGTTGGTATTCTTAACGGTAATTGTACTACTTCTATATCCCTCTTCATTTCCATGCATATAGAATTTCCACCATTATCAAAATGCTAAATACCTTTACAATTTTATGTTTTCATGGTGTATGGCCTTCACTTGCATTTTAACTATATGCAATGTAAGGCTATATATCTTTTATCACATCTCTTATTTCACAACTGCATGTCTATTTATTAAAAAATCTATAGCATTGATTTGAAGATAACCAATTTTCTTAGGTCCCAAAGTATTGTTTTCACCATTGATCAAAGTGGTGCAGAATTAATTTTTTTGCTCGAGGGTTTGGTGAGAGCCCACGAGGCTCCATGACCCCATATGGTAGGGTGGAGAGCAGGCCTCCTTTTTTGGTGTTCATACTACAATCCATTCCCTACACAAGGTATGCCAACATTTTTTAAATTGGTGTGTTCTATTACAATTGAATTGCATATTATTTCTTATACATTGTACAAGTCTTTTAAATTTCCTGATTTATTTATTATCTATGAATAGCACATATTTATTGCACTAAACTTCACATTATGATTACATCTTTGAAAACCATACTCAAGCCAAAAAATCCTCCTTTGTGGATGTTTTCATGCCATTAGATTTTTTATAAAGTCAAGAGGGCCGAAAATATTTCTTTCACCATTGATTAAAGTGGTGGATAATTTTATTTTTTTCTCAAAGGTTTGGTGAGAGCACATGATGATCCATGATCCAACATGGTAGGGTGGAGAGCAGGCCTTCTTTTCTTCTCTTTATACTACATTCTACCACATGTATAAGCTATGCCTATATCTTCCATCCCTTCTATTATAGGTGTATTACATATTATCTACTATAAATTACACAACTCTTTATATCTCCAGATTTAGATATTGTCTACCAGTGATAAATGATCACTGCACTAAACTTCACATTTTTTTGTTATTCTTGCAGAGCATACAACAACCATAATGCAGATTTTGATGAAGTCATGTGTTATAACCAACCTTTAAAAATTATCATACTGACTACAAAATCATTTACAGTGGTCAAATAAACAATTACATCCTTATAGACTCTATATTAACTGTAATAAGGAACATTGATTTTATTATTGACTAGGGTGGTGGACGATGCATGTTCTTGATCAGGGGTTTGGTGAGAGCCCATGAGGCTCCATGACCCAATATGGTAGGGTGGAGAGTAGGCCTCATTTTGTTGTGTTCCATTTTTTATCTCCCATGTGCAGATCTGTATGTTTCTCACATAAGATTCAGAGAAGATTATTATGTTTCATAGTCTATATATTAAGTATAATATTAAATATTGTTTTGAGCATTGATTACATTGAGACAACAATCTCTATTTTTAAATCTTGCACCCAAAAATCTTACATGTAATCTTTGCAGATTAGATTTTAGATAACTATATTACTCTTTTTCCATTACCTACATGTATTAGTACCTTTATATGTTCCCTCTCATTTTGTTGTACACGTATCGTAAAAGAGTTATTAATCATGCCATTAGAACTCTTAAACTTCATCACTTTATCTCTCTTTGTATGTATTAATTTTCTTTCAATGAGCTATATTATACACACATATCTGCACATGCTCTCTCTCACATTCCATCCCTACCATTTGTGCTTCGCTCCACCTATATCGGCTCATCGTTGCATGTCACTACACATAATTGCTAGTGTTATTTGTTATATATTGTATATTTACTTATAGAGTATCTATTATGCACCTTAAAATCCTATCAACATCAAGAATCATTATTGAAGAGTATCTTAGTGAAGAGCATACTAGGAATACACATTTTTAAAAAATTTATTGATTTATTATATTTATTAATATCCTTAAAGACTCTAGAAATAAAAATTTAGCGAATTGATTTGCTGAGTAAAAAGGGTAAATCTAAGAACTAAGATGGAAGGTTTAAAATCTCATATATTATATTAGGGGCATGTGCTTTTCTTTTAATGTACAAATTTTATTTAAACATAACCCATCAACAAGAGATTATATATTTCATTATGTTGCAATATGAGCCTAGAGTGGATTAGGATTGTTTCTAAATTATAATATTATATTTCTAATGAGTTTTTAATTGAGATAAAGATTAAATGAAATAACAAGACTTGTATGTCTATATTATAGGTGTATGAAAAAATAAATTATTTTGTGTAGTGTAGAAAAATGTACACCTTTACATTTTCACACTATGTTTGCATCCCCTTAATTAATTGGACCTAATTAAGCTTCTAATTACTTAAATTATACAATCTAAAGCCTTTTTATTCTTGTTTTCTGAAAGGGAAACCTATATTGAACAATTTCCTAAATTAATCCAAACACCTTGGAAATTGTGTGTCCTAGACTTAGGTCCTAGGACCCATTCAACTGAGGGAAAATGGGGTCCCCTTTAAGTGCTAGGACCCAATTTTTAATATGTTTTGGGAAAAATTTAACAATTCAAATTCAAGTATTAAATGTTGGCTTTTGGAATCTAATTTTTGAGAAATTAGATAAACACCTATAAATACATAATTATTGTATCAATTCAACATCAACAAGCTAGAGGTGAACTTCACAAGAGAAAATATTATTGTCAAGAGTATTGAAGAGAAGATTTATTAGTCATCTACAACAAGAATCAAGATCATATCATCATGTCTTGAAGTGTATGCATCCTCATGTCATATTTTTGAGTTAATATTGTGATGTAAGTTTTAAGAATTCAAGCATCAAATTAAGAAAATCATTCAAGCCAATTCATGCAAGATCCAATGCTTAGATTGATGTGTTAGACTTTAGTCCTCTAAGGGTAGCCATTAAGGGCTTGGTGAGTTGTAACATAGCTTTCTTCATTAATCAATTCCTTTCATTCATCATTATTTTGTCATCAAGGTTTAATTACCAACATGGAGTTTGACTAACACAAATCCCCATTCACCCAAAAAATATATTTTTTCTTCTCTTTGTATGTGTAGATTTACAAGTGAGAAAGGATTGAAGATTGATCAAAGGAGAAATTTTGCAAAGTTTTTGAAGTTGTCATTATTGTTGTCAAGCTACGAAAACTCACCTACAAATTTTATTTCTGGCTTTTTGATAAACAAACTTGGAGAAATTAGAAGCTTAGATCCAAGATCTAAGGAGTGTAAAATCATATTTTGGACCCCTACACTAGGATCCATTCACCCTAGGGTGAATCAGTCCTGCTATAAATCTTAGAACATTCTTTTTAGGTTAGGTACACACCATTCTTACCTTCGCATATCTGCCTACAAATTACTATTTTCATTTCTTCTATCATAATATTTTTCATTTCAAGTGTTAATTCATGCAATTTAATTTGTTAATGCATTTGAAATTATCTCCCAAAAGTGTCAATTAGTCATTTTTGTCATAAGAAAACAACAGACCTTCCTAATAGGGTCGACTCACCACAAGGTTGAAAGTCAATCCTATCCTTGGGAGATCTCTTTTTCTAATGAAATTAGACTAATGAAATTAGAAGGGAAAGGGCAAGTCTTTTTAAGCTGTTAGATCATTCTACATCCATTACCCTCAATTTTCTTTCATTTCATTTGTTGAACCCAACATTGTACATCATAAATTTTGATTTGGAAGTCTTTAAAACCTAGATCTAGGATTTACATTATTTATTCTTACATCTTATTTAGGGTTTCAAAATTGTATCTTCCATCATTCAAAATTATATTTTGCATCCTTTAAAATTAAAAAAATCCAAAAATATTACATTCATTTTATATATTAGTCTACATAGTAGTGTCTTTCAATCATTTACATCAAAAAATTCAATCAAAAATGCATAAAAAATGTTATCATTTTTCTTACTATTTGTCATCAAATTGCATTTGTATCTAATCATAAAATTTTGGAAATTTGTAACTGAAAGAACTTGTCTCCAACTTGAAATAGAGACCTTAAACACTAACTCAAAAACTCATACGTTAATTTTTCAAATCCTTGTACAAAGATCCATTCACCCTAGGGAAAATCTTTACTTGTACAGGCCATTTTTCAAATTTCTAGGCATAAATCTATCTTTGTTTGCTTTATATCTTCTTGTTTGTAGATCTCATTTTTAGTTTTTTAAATTGCAGTTTTTTGTAGCTGTTTGTATTCACATAAATTGGTCAAAACAAGTGCATTATTCAAAATAAAAATTTGCATTCAAAAGACAAACTAAAATACATGACTAATAATAACATGATTATGGTCAAACTCATTGATGTTCAACCTCGTAAGGGCCAAACCAAACTGTCTCTTGACATTTATTTCTCACAAAATGGCATAATTAGACATTCACCCAATGGTCTTATTTACAATTCCATTGAGGAAGGAAAAAATCATTTTTGGATGGAAAACACTTTAGGGGGTTCGCTAAAACACCCTAAAGGGTTCGCTAGAACCAAGGGGGTTCAAGCGAACCCCCCTTTAATGGGTTTATTTTTTATTGCATTAAAGAGGGGTTCGCTAGAACCCCCCTTTTGCCCCCTTCTCCCAGTCTGGCACCAAAAATATCCAAAACATTTCCCTTTGAAGCTCAAGTCGAAGATAAAAATAGAGGAGACTTGATAGACCCAACTAGATGATGGTAGTCCTCGGAACGAGCTATCCAATGAATATAATTTTAATATGTTCTAGTTTTATTATGTATTTGTTTTCTTAGTTTGATTAAACATAGGATTTTCACCAAAAATCAAACTCTTTGTTTTGCACATGTGAAAAAATAGTAGATTATCAAAAAAAATTGAAAAATATTAGTGCACTAGATATTGAAGTCCTTGATCCAACAAAAAAAATATTGAATTTCGATACATACAAAAAAAATTATGTTGTATACGGTCCACCTATGTCTAAATTGTAATTGGTTTGACTTCGAAACTTGATTAAGGAAAAAATATTCAATAAAACACTATGAAACCAAATGAAAGTGTTAGATATCATAGTTAAAAATCTAAATTAAAAAAAATAGAATTTTATCCTTCATGGAAAAAAAAGCTATGTTGTATAGAGTGAACATCACTCCTTAAAAATGGTGTTTATTGAAAAAAACTAGTTCTTGAAGGAGATGGAAAAAGAAGTGCAATCTGATTCCAAAAAAATTGAAAAAAATATTTAGAATCTATAGACAAAATTTCACAAATCACTAGTTTGCATCATCTTCAAATTCCTCATGGTTTAGCCGCTATAGGTGCCCGAAAGTGAAGATTTAGTTAGAAAAATTAGTTCAATGTCCAAATTGGCCAAAAATTGTAAACCAGTATTGTGGGATCACCCAAGAATTAATGGCAATCCTACTAGTTGGATATTAATTAATCCCATGTGTGTAGATAATGTTATCATTGAGGAATTCTTGTTTGTGCATGAACTTTACCAAGAATCTTATGAACAATCAAAAGCATGGATCAAAACACAATGGTTTTTCCTTTCCCTACGAGAGGTTTGATCACTCTCCCATTAAAAGTTGGACCAAAACAATTAAATATCTCATTCTCCATCATCCTATTGTTTGACCAATTCTCTGTGAAGCTAGGCTACCCATGGCTACACTCCATGGATCTTGTCCTGTTGGTAGTGCATAAATGATTAAAATTTCCATTTGGCAATAATTTTTTCACTATGCATCATAGTGGTTTTAATCCTTTATCTTCCCGTGAGAATTTCTCATTGAATTTCTTTTGGCCCAAATCGATGGAACCTATTAAGCCTCATGAAGAGTTCTTTTTCAAATCTTACCAAAATATCAAAGCAAAGTGCATAACAAAATTGTCTCTTAGAAACATTCTTGAATCCATCATTGATGAGACTATGATTGAAACAAAATCTCTTCCAAGTAACCAAGACAAATAAACCATGATTCCTTCATCTATATCCTATAGGAGACAAAGAGATAACCATATAATTCTCATTGTGCCTCCTAAGATAAAATTTTTTTTATAAACCTAAAGAGAAAGTGGTTGACCAACCCTCAATGGTTCCTTTTGTTCATCCCTTGCAGGAAGAAAAGAAACCTATGGTTGATAAAACCGCTCCTACACCATTAAAACTCAAAAATCATGCAAAAAGAAACTAAAATTCTAAAGAGCATAGGCATAGACATCATGTTATTTCTCATAAATTACAAGAAACAAACAAACTAGCAAACTAAGATAAAACAACAACTCAAATAAAGCATGATGATTCTCTACCTTTGCCACAACAACATGAAACTTCTATTGAAATTGTCATTAGACATCCTACTATGATAAAATTGGATGATGATGATGATGAGTTTGTTAAGATTGATAAGGAAATGCGTAATAAATTGAATTTTTTATTTTCCTCTTCGATGAGATTAGATGAGAACAACCGTGATGATCCTCCTAGAAAGAGTGCATCACCACATTTTGAACTTGGTGATTGTCCTAGTACGACACTCATTGTTTCTCCTTCGGCTAGTTATCTTCCTTTTGTATATGATGAACAAGATTGGGATTCAAATGACTTGCTTTAGTTTGGCTCACATGTCTCATACTAGCTTTATGTATATTCATTTTCTTTGTGTGATTTCATGTGCATCCCTTGTGTTGTAGTGCTTGGTGTGTCTTTATGTCTGTGAGCCTACTTTGGATGACCCTTGTCACTATGTTGGTGTAAGGATCCAAAGGAAGTGAAATTTTTATGACATTCTTCTATTTTTCATAAACATTTTCCTTGTCTTTTTTTTTCCTTCCAGGGATGATGCAAAGTGTTGAGACATTTAGGTCTCCTCCATGTTGACCAAAAATGATTGTTTTCCTTCTATCTCTCTATGTGTCATTCATTGTTTGTGTTCATTGTTCCACAAGATATTTGGGGAATGATAATGGCTCTGATCTTTATTATATCACTGTAGAAAAGATATACATTTACCCTAGATCCATGGATTTCATATGGTGGAAACCTCATTTCCATGATGTAACTTATTCTGAAACATATTTTTGGCATAGGGCTTTCCAAATAAGCTCTCATGTATTGAAATTTATTATCTTCTACTTTAAATTAATTGATCACAGCATGGTGTTTGGCAATTTCTCTAAAGTGGGGGAATTATGCATCCTACTCATTTCTTGCTTAATGACATGATCTTTATTCAAAGTGAGGTCTTCTCAATTCGTGTTATGTGTCTTATTGATGGTGACATTGGGTTTGATGTCATTCAAGAGTGTGACCTTTCTTAACATATGGCATTCCTCTTAGTGGTAATGCTATGGCTTACATTACCTAAGGTATGAATCTTTTATCCCTCGGCTAGTCCTCTCCTACTGGTGATATCGAGTGTGATGTTCCCTAAAGTGAGACCTTTCATGAACTAAGAAAAACCCCTTTGAATATCCTAAAAACTAAATCTTGGTCACCAAACATAACACAACTTGCTTTTTAGTGGTGCCTTGTAAAATATATGACCATTCAGTGTGACACCTTATCAAATTTATCAAGGAGTATAACAATTGGTATGATTGATGTATGGGATCCTGTAGACTTCTCATGACTTGGCCATTTGCCACCTCTTTATGGGTAGACACCTAGTGTATATCAAACTACACTACACCATTGTGTGTTTCTCATATTTCCTTAGGGCTCACCAAGTGTATATCAGACTGTACTAGCCCTTGTGAGCATATTCTTGGACAAACAATCTAGGATTGATCCATACATTTTGGACAAATAGTCAGAACTTGATCCACCCATTCTTCATCTTTGCATTGATTTTGATATTGTATGATGTGTATCTTGTATCATTGTTGCATGCATGTGCCTTTGTTGGTTTTCCATGGGATATTTGATCCTAGAGGCTTGATAATCCTCCTTGATCCTTATCATCTCATATTTCTAACAATCATACAATTAGACTTCTCTTGACTTATTTTTTATACTTTAGTGTGAGTTTGAGTGTGGGATCATACTCTCACTAAAGTGGAGGTTGAATGTAGTGTAGAAAAATGTACAACTTTAAATTTTCACTCTATGTTTGCATCCCCTTAATTAATTGGACTTAATTAATATTATAATTACCTAGATTATGCATTCCAAAGCCTTATTATTCCCAATTTTTGAAAGGGAAACCTATATTAAACAATTTCCTTTACATTAATTTAAACATCTTGGAAATTGTGTGTCCTAGACTTAGGTCCTAGGACCCATTTTCCCAAGGGAAAATGGGTCCCCTTTAAGTGAAAGGACCCAATTTTTAATATTTTTTTGGTGGGATTTCAATGATTCAAATTCATGTTTTAAATGTCATATTTTGGAATCTAATTTTTAGGAAATTAGATAAACACCTATAAATATAGAGTTATTTTATCAAATCAACATCAACAAGCTAGAGTTGAACTTCACAAGAGAAAATATTATTTTCAAGAGCATTGAAGAGTATATTTATCGATCATCAACAACAAAAATAAAGATCATATCATCATGTCAAAGTGTATGCATCCTCAAGTCATGTTTTGGAGATAACATTGTGATGTAGGTTTCAAGCATTCAAGCATAAAATAAAGATAAATATTCAAGCCAATTCATGCAAGATCCAATCCTTAGAGTGATGTGTTAGAATTCAATCCTCTAAGGGCATCCATTAAGGGTTTGGTGAGTTACAAAATAGCTTTTTTCATTCATAAATTCCTTTCATCCATCATTATTTTGTCATCAAGGTTTAATTACAAACATGGAGTTTGACTAAGGCAAGCCCCATTCACTAAAAAAAACATTTTTTATTATCTCTTTGTATGCATAGATTTATAGGTGAAGAAGGACTAAAGATTGATCAAATGAGAAATTTTATAAAGTTTTCAAAGTTGTCATCACTGTTGTCAAGCTACGAAAACTCATCTATAGATTTTATTTTCGGATTTCTAACAATCAAATATGGAAAAATGAGAAGCTTAGATCCAAGATCTAAGGACTGCAAAATCAAATTCTGGACCCTTACACTAGTGTTGGGAAATTGGTTCCTCAACATTCTAGTTTCCCTTGAAGACTTGGTCATTTTCTTCATATTCTGGCATTTACCACCATACCGCAGGCCACCCTGTTCGGTGGTTGGGTGGTGTTACCACCTTATCGTGGCAGTCTTCTTCTTATCTGGCAATAGCATGGTGAGTGGTGGTGATAGTGGCAATTCATTATGGCAGTTATCGCCCTACTACACGGCTTGATTTCTAAGCCGTGGTGGGCATGGTAAACCACTAGCAGTTGGATGGTAGCAGTCATTTGGTGGTTACCGCCCTACAACGGTCGATGTTTGGAGTGACCACGGTGGCCATGGTAAGCCACCTATGGTGTGGTCTAGTGGTTACCACCCTACCGCGGTCGATGTTTGGAGTGACCGCAGTGGCTGCGGTAAGCCACCTATGGTGTGGCTTGGTGGTTACCGCCATACCGTGGGCAGTGAGATGGCTAACCGCAGTGGCTGCGATATGTCCTCTGGCGGTCTACTAGAGTAGTTACCTCTCTACTGCAGTGAGTCCTGGCGGTCTTAGTGGTAGCGCGGTATGATCGTTGATGGTCTGCTAGGCGGTTATTACCATACTGCAATGCAAAGACAATAGGGTTGTGGTAGCGTAGTGGGAAGGCAAGACAGGGCTCGGTGAAGTTGTCGGTGAGCTTAGATGAGCTCACCACTATACCACAAGGTAGATCGCCTGAGGCAGTGGTAGCATGGTAGATGGCGGGGTGAGCTTGGGTGGGCTCACTGCCATACCATGACAGGTAACGTTGAGCTCGGCAGTAACGTGGTAAGTGCTCAAATGATCTCAAAGCTTGGTTGACCAAGATGGACCGAGCCTAACCAAACTGGACCGATTCTATCAGAGCAATCAACGAATGTGAAGGTGACACATGGCAGGTTGGCAGCATCTGATTGACCGAAGACCAAAGAGGTAAAGATAGTTATTGCAGGCCATGGAAATATAACCTGATTAAGGTGATGGATTTTTTTCCTAGGTGGATCGATGCAATCTGTGCAGATCGGACGCATGCTTGGCTGTTCATTGCATGAACCTGAGGGTCTGCAATTTGTTGGATCATTGAATGTGATGTATGGCTCGGTCAGAGATATACATTAATATATGCAAACCAGAAGGTGACGGTTGAGGATGAGTAGTGGATAGAGAGAGAGGTGTGAAGTGTGTTCAAGTAGTATGCTAAGGATTATAACTACGAACACTCTGTCTCTTGGATCTGAACGATGTGAACCTGCTATGAGGCCTTGGGGCTGTGCTGGTCAAATGGGTGGGTATGAGAGTCTGTTATGAGGAGCTAAAGGGAATATATGTAGTAATGACATATGGATGTCATTGGAACTACATGAAGGCTATGGTTTTATTGCCTCCTTGTATTCTCCTGTTGGACAAGATGTTACACTCTTGGAAGAGCATAGATCTATATTTTTTGTATTATAATCCTTTTACTGAATAATACAATCTGAGCTGAGTGTTTTGGAGGGTGGGGTTTTTTACCCGAAAGGGTTTTTCCCATGTATATCCATGTGTCAATATTGATTTGTCTTTCATGGTTATCTATTTATGTTGAAACTATTAATTGTTTTGCATTTACTTCTCTCAGAGGATCAATAGGGGATACTCTCTACCTGCTTTCGCTTTATGGTACAGTTGTGTGTGTCTTTGATTTTGAATTGAAATCAGTAAGGCACTACTATCTTAGACGTGTTCTATGATGATAGACCAAAATCCTTATCCCCAACATGTGGTATCAGAGCTAGTAGCTTGTTGCTCGTGATACCAACAAGTGGTATCAAAGCATGTTTGAAGGAGGTCGAGGCTTGATGATACCAACCAGTGGTATCAAAGTCTTCTCTTGGTTGTTGAAGTTCTAGGTTTCCTCCTATGATGATTTCTTAGCTTGGAAAGCTTGAGGAAGTCTAGAGAAATCGGTTGGTGGTTGATCCTTCGATGAGTGGAAGTGTGTGCTTCATTGATATAACACACAACTTGAAAGACGTTGGAGATGATTAGAGTTGTTCATGTTGTGGCAACATGGTCTTAGGTTCGTGGCTCGTAACAAAGATCTTGATGCAAAGGGTGTGAGATGTGCTTGTGGTTGTGTTGAGTGAAGTGTGGTCTCTTACTGGGTGTCTATGTGAGAGGCTCCCTTGTGGTATGGACTTGCTTGTGTTGTTGATCAGCTATGGAGAGTTGTGCTTGTGCTGGATGTTTTTGACTTAGCACTGAAGGAAGTTTCTCTGGTGCTCTGATTGCATGGAGGCTATGAAGTGACCTTGGTGGTTTGCAACTTCTGGATAGCCTGGCCCTCTTGTATGCTTGTGCATGACTATGTTTTTTGGAGCTGGTCTGAAATGGACCTATTGTTTTGTTCTTACCTGTGTCTTGCACTCACATGGTTCAGATTCATGTCTTTGGTTCTAAAGGTTTTGTGTAGACTTTCCTAAAAATTCTATGTTGCATTTTGATGTTCTTTCATTGTTCTGGCTAACCGTGATGGTTGTGCGCAAACTCCTAAGTCGTCCAGATGAGCAATGAAGATGGAGATGCATGGGTGTTTTATAAACACCATGGTTTTGCAGGTTTTACACGGTCAAGGAAAACTTGCGTTGTGTGGAGCTGTTGTCTGCTATTTTCTAGATACTGGATTTTGGGGTGTGATTGGATGAGATAGTTGCAGCTCGACATGTCTTAGAGGAGGTGTGATGTCTTCTTTGCATGGGAGTGTTGGTATGCATTTTACTATTTCAACATTCCTATTGTGTGTGCTTAATGGTTGCTTGGACTATGGTGCTTGAGTTGTGGACATGATTGGAAAATCAGATCTAGTCTTTGATCTAGTGTTTGAGTCATGGTTGTCTACATGGATGTTCTCTTTGAGATCTCCATTTTATAGTTTTCTAGTGTGATAATAGATTTGTTGATTTTTCATTTGAAGTGGATCTCCGAGTTGTGTGGCTAATAGATTAGCTACCTATTGACTATTGTGAGACAACTCGGGAGTGGACTATCTATATCCACATGATTGCTCCTGTGTTGTTGCAGATCTATTAGCTGACCTTGTCTGTGGTCACTTGTGCATTGGCGTGGTTGTTGTGAGATGAGAAAGTGAATGGCATTTTGAGTACCTGAATAGTCAGTTATGGGGGCCTATAGCATGAGAGTCACATTGTCATGAAGAGCTTGTTACACTTGTTAGTGTAAGCTTTTGATAGTGATGGTGTGGTCATTTATGGTGCTTGGAAAGCTCAGCATCATGTTGCAGTGGGAGCTTTCACAATGACTAGTATCCTTCTTTGGTGTTGTAGTTGTTGTGTTCTTTTGCATCTACATGTTCACTATTTGAAGGTGTGTAGAATCTTGGAGCCATGGAAGACATTGTTAGTTTTGGTTGAGTTACTGGTGGTGCTTGACAGGTGATGTTGATTTTGGTTTAGAGTTGTTTGCTTTATGTCATGGTTACTCTTTCTTAGAGTTTTGGCATTTTGCTTTGTTGTTGACCATAGCTTGTTCATTTGAAGCATGGTATCTCTGAACGGGGATGTTTAGATCATTGGTGTCATGATAAGTTTTTGAAGCTTTGACAATGGTTTGGGGTTTCTCTATGTTTTGAGTGCATTGGTCACATGCTGGTGAACTTCGTGATTGTTACAATATTACAAATTGGAGTCAGCATGAGATGACAGGTTGCTGATACTCATGGATGCATGGAGAATAAGGTGAGGCTAGAATTCTTATGAGAATGTTGTTGTTATAGTTGAAAGTCCGAGAAGCCTGCACCTTGGTTGAATGCGAATTCAACAGAGACCTTGAAGGAGAATGCTCTTGGGTAAGTCACGGTGACTTTTATATCTTGGATGAGCATGTTTTATTTTCTCCTGAGTCTACTCGGCAGTGTTCTTTTGAAAGGTATTTTCCCATTATAGCTTTTAGATATCTGTTATGTTTTATCTTTCATTGATATGAATCTTGAGTTGCTATTGTAAAGATTCTGGAGGATTCATAATGGAAGATGGATAGCATTGTGTATCTCTTTGCTCTTTTGAGGACTGATAGGAGATGGTTATATGGGTGAGTCTGATCTTCCTTGAGGTGCTTACATCCATGGATATATTGGGTGTTATTATGGCGTTTCCCTTTGGGATGTGAAGAAGATATTTCTTAGCATAGCTAGCATTTAGAAATGTATGTAGGAGGATGCTACATGTTTTGATTTGCAGTTTCTCTCTAATCTGGTCTTGTTCTTCCTGATTGTTGTTTAGACTTTAGATGTGATTTACCTTTGTGGTGCTGAGTTGGTCACATTTTGTGGTCATGTGTTGTCACTTGGGTGATGACATGAAGGTTCTTGTGCTTCTTTCTTTAGTCAGTTTTGGAGGAGTTTGGAAGAACTGTGGAAGACAGTTGAGAGAAACATTTCTTGCAATAGGTGGTTGCAGGTGTTGTAGATCAGTGTGGATGTTCCTTGGAACTAAATGGTTACTCATTTCTATGTGCAGGGTTTGGTGGACTTAGTATGCCTAGATCATGTGTGATGGTGCTTTGTTTGCACTCATCTGGATAGTGCCCTTGTAGTGGGAGTACCTAGACGTGTTTGGTCTACGACTAGTTGACACAGGGTACTTGTTTGCTACTGAGATGGGTGGTTCTGTGGTTGCATGAGTCTTCTGCTATTTATCATACCTTTGAGGTATGAGTGGTTGGATGGATTAGCACAAGCTGTGGGTGCTATGTTCAGTCGCATGGGTTTGGTCAGCTGGATGAGGATAGTCAGGTCACTGGTTGTTGTTATGGCTGATTGGTGTTCTTGTTCTAGAGAATGGTTCTCTTTCTATGTTCATGTGGTGCCTTGTTGTTTGCTATTGTTTTGCCTTTTCCGCCTGAAGGGTCATTTGCTTTTGTTCCTGAGACTGGTGCTTCTTCACTTTGGCATATTCCTGTGTTCGGAGTTGTTGCCTGAGATGGTGGTCATTTCAGATGATTTTACAGGTGTCTTGGTCAGAGTGTGGAAGTATGGTGTTGGTCCTTGTTCGAGTTGGGAGGAAGCCTGAATGTCTTCATCAAGTGGGAGATTGTTGGGAAATTGTTGCCTCAACATTCTGGTTTCCCTTGAAGACTTGGTCATTTTCTTCATATTTTGGCATCTACCACCATATCGTGGGCCACCCTATTTGGAGGTTGGGTGGTGTTACCACCTTATCATGGTGGTATTCTTCTTACCTCACAATAGCATGGTGAGCGGCGGTGATAGCGATAACTCATTGTGGCGATTACCGCGCGACTTGTTTTCTAAGTCGCGGTGGGTGCGGCAAACCACTGGTGGTTGGTTGGCAGCGGTCATCTAGAGATTACTGCCCTACTGCAGTTGGTGTTCGAAGTGACCATGGTGGCCGTGGTAAGCTGCCTACATTGTGGTCTAGCGGTTACTGCCCTATCGCGGTCGATGTTCGGAGTGACTGCAGTGGCCGCGGTAAGCCGCCTACGGTGTGGCTTGGTAGTTACCGCCATATCGATGGCAGTGAGATGGCTGATTGTGGTGGCCATGGTATGTCCTCTGGCAGTCTACCAGAGCGGTTACCGCTCTACCGTGGTGAGTCCTGGTGGTCGTAGTGGTAGTGTGGTATGACTGTTGACGGTCTGTTGGGCGATTGCCGCCATACCGTGAGGAAAAGACAATAGGGCAGTGATAGCACGGTGGGAAGGTGAGACTGGGCTCGGTGAATTCATAGGTGAGCTTAGATGAGCTCACCTCTATACTGTGAGGTGGATTGGCTGAGGCAGCGGTAGCGCAGTAGATGGCAGGGTGAGCTCGGGACGGCTCATCGCCATACCGCGATAGGTAACGTTGAGCTTGGCCGTAACACGGTAAGTGCTCAGATGAACTTGGAGCTTGGTTGATCGAGTTGGACTAAGCTTGAACAAGCTAGATTGATTCTGTCAAAGCGATCAATAGATGTGAAGGTGACACATGGTAGGTTGGCATCATCTGATTGATCAAAGACCAAAGAGGTAAAGATAGTTATTGTAGGCCGTGGAAATAGAACCCGATTAAGGTGATGGATTTATTGTATGGGTGGCTTGATTCAATCTGTGCAGATCGGATGCATGCCTAGTTGTTTGTTGCATGAACCTAAGGGTTAGCGATTGGTTGGATCATTGAATATGATGTATGGCTTGGTCAGAGATATACATTAATATATGTAAACCAAAAGGTGATAGTTGAGGATGAGCAGTGGACAGAGAGAGAGGTGTGAAGTGTGTTCAAGCAGTATGCTAAGGATTGTAACTGTGAACACTTTGTCTCTTGGATCTGAATGATGTGAACCTATTGTGAGGCCTTGGGGTTGTGCTGGCTGAGTGGTTGGCTATGACAGTCTATTATGAGGAGCTGAAGGGAATCTGTGTAGTAATGACATATGGATGTCATTGGAACTACATGAAGGTTCTGGTTTTGTTGCCTCCCTATATTCTCCTATTGGACAAGATGTAACACTCCTAGAAGAGCATAGCTCTGTATTTTTTGTATTGTAATCCTTTTACTGAATAATACAATCTAAGCTGAGTGTTTTGGAGGGTGGGGATTTTTACCCGAAAGGGTTTTCCCCACGTATATTTGTGTGTCAATATTGCTTTGTCTTTCATGGTTATCTATTTATGTTGAAACTATTAATTGTTTTGCATTTACTTCTCTCAGAGGATCAATGGGGGATACTCTGTGCTTGCTTCCACTTTATGGTAGAGTTGTGTGTGTCTTTGGAGTGATTTTGAATTAAAATCACTAAGGCTCTACTATCTTAGACATGTTCTATGATGACAGACTGAACTCCTTATCCCCAACAACTAGGACACATTCACCCTAGGGTAAACCAGTCTTGCTACAAAGCTCAAAACCTATTTTTTAGGCCAGGTACACACCATTCTACCTTTCCCAGATCTACTTGAAAATTACTATTTCTCTTTTTTCTATCATAATATTATGCATTTCAAGTGTTAGGTCATGAAATTTAGTTTGTTAATGCATTTGAAATTATCTCCCAAAAGTACCAATTAGTCATTTCTATCATAAGAAAACAATTGATCTTCCTAATAGGGTTGACTCACATCAAGGTTGAAAGTCAATCCTATCCTTGGGAGATCTCTTTTTCTAATGAAATTAGTAGAAGGGGAAGGGTAAGTATGTTTAATCCCTTAGATCATTTTACACCTTACCCCGCCCCCCCCATTTTTCCTTCATTTCATTTTGTTGATTACCAAAAAAGATAACTTAGATTAGACAGAACAAGTAATGTACTTAGCATGATTGGTAAATCCTCATGATTTTAAGGGTTGATAGTCATATATAATATACATTGATATAATTTAAGGTGGTTTGATAATTTAAGGATAATCTCTAGACTATGTCATCATTTTTTAAAATCCTAAGGAGTGAGAGTACTAAGAGTTTCTAAATGAAATGATAGAATCTTAAATTTTAAATGGTCAATATATATTTTCTTTATCAATATATAGTTGATAGTGACTTATTATAGATCAAGTACTTGAATTTTTATGTGAATACCCTTTCATCTAGTACCATTTGCCACATGTTTAATGGTTATGTAGATTTCCATGTATGAAGGAATACATCAAAACTCTCTCTAGTTAATCTTTGGTAATGTTTGCATAAAAATGTACACTCATATATAAGTATAAACACATACTCAAATATATATGTATATACTTACATACATGAGTTATACCTTCTTAATTTAATACTTACATATCTTTATACGATTGAAAATCTCTTCAATTTTATTATAGTTATATTTATCATTTGAAAAGATCAATACATGAACATTCTAACACCTTCTATCAATTGATTTTCTTGCATGCATATAGCTCAATAAAATTTGATAGCAGTACTTTCATTTTCAATAATATCAATGAGATATGTAAAGATTGTGGCTTATTTGCTTATGATAAATTGATGAGAAAATAATATTGGAGATGAATTGATATATTGCTTAATGAAATTGAATACTACATAGAATTTGATGTATGATTTTTTTCTAGTGTCTTCCTTGCTATGTTTGAATCTCATGATGTCATTAGATATAGATATGTCTTGCTTCTATACTATTCCATTACTCTAGATAGTTTTGCATAGTTAGTTTTCCTTTTGTTGGGTCCGATATTCTTATTTTAGGAAGAATTCTGAGGAAGTGAATCACTTTGTGGTAGGGTGGAAATGCGCTCTAGCAATGCTATCACCCTTGATCTAGTTGGAAGTAATTTATGTTTGAAGAATTGAGTCAGGATGGTCCTTGTTATGGTTCATTGTGTAATCTTGTTCTCGACCATGTGGTCTATTGTAAGGAATATGTTCCTATATGTTCTACTAAGTTAATGGCATATGTACTCTAATTTTTTTGAAATAATGTAATTACTTGTCTCTTTTATTGTATATTAGACACTTGCTATATTTATATGCTTGATTATGTGTAATATGTTTAATTTTTCAATTTTAATTTAATGTATATTTTTACATGGGATGTATTGGGAAGCATGTGGTTGTCTAAAAGTGACTCATCATCATTATAGTTAGTGGAGAGTTTGTACCTCTTGGTTAGGCATCTTATGGTGAATGTTTTTCCTTTTTAATAGTTTTTAATTGAGTTTGGATGTGTATTGGATGTTGATGATTCCCTCATCCTATTTTGTTGTTGTGTTGCAATAGAGCACAATCGTGGGTTGTTACTTCTTATTATGTAGGAGTTCTCTCTCTCTCTTGTATGTTCATCATGGTGGATTTATCCCATGAGTGGTTAGTCTTCCATTTTCCACCTTTCCTATACAATGGTGAGGTTATCTATTTTTTTCATTGTGACATTGTATTTTATATGAAACTTGTGTGCACATATTTATGCAAGTACAACATGTTGATGTTGTATCTTTGATGTTGTGGTTGTTGTTTCAAAAAGAAAGTTGTTTGGTCAAGTTTGGCCTTGTGCTTAAAGTAGGGAATTACAATCACATTTTCTCTCTTTATTGACACATACCATAATTTTATTTCAAGTGGTTGGATGATGAGATTCCACTCCATGATAGTCTAGAATCCTCACTCCTAAGATTACAAGGACCAAAAATCTTAAAATTGCTTTGGCACAAAAAATAAGGTCCAACCTTGACATGCATTGTTACAAAATAATCAAATATCATTTATATAACAAAACCATTTTCATCATAAAATAACATTATTTTACATGTTATAAATTCATGACAAGTAATCTCAAGATATTACAATAACATATAAAAATCTCATTTGCACTATTTATGAATATCAAAATACTTTTAAAACTTAAAACTTTGTTTTTCAAAATTTTCAAGATACCCTTTTGAGCACAATCACACCACCAATACACTTTTTACATCACATAATTTTTTTGAGAAATAATTGTAATAATTTTAGCATAATATATTTTTTTTAAATATAAAACCTAAAACTAATAAATTGATGAAAAATAATTTACTAGTTATATTTAAAAAATTAAAAATAACCAAAGAAAGCTATGTGTAATCCATATAAGATAAGTAATTAAAATAAAAAATCCATATAATTAATTACATAAATTTTATAAAAGGAAAGTACCTTCAATGATAATTTTCAACAATGCAAGTTGTCACCTAAGTTAGAAGAAATACACACAAACACTTTTGAATCATTTTTAAATAATCTAGTCTAATATTCAAGCCACAAATAAATTCCAAGAAACCCTTTAAAATGGAGAACTCAAAAATGGATAATGAATATTTTTTCAACAAGCGGATAGAAAATTCATTATAAATATCACTCACTTTTCCTTTCGTTTCAAACCCTTTTCACTAAATGTATTTTGTCTCATTTCCTATTAGAACTAGTTATTTTGAGAATAAGTTATTTTCATTTAAAATAATAATATATTTTCCCACTAACAATATTCAAATTTCTTAACATTTTCAATGAACTTGTTTAGCCTTAAATTTCATTTCAATGCAACAATTTAAATCTAGTTGCTTAGAACCTTATTCACTTAAGTGGAAATAATCAAATAAATAAAAATCATTTCAATTCTATCACATTTTTCATTTTTCAACCAATTAAATTATTATAAAAGAAATCAAATATAAAAATTAAAAGACTTAAAGAGTCTACATAAAGTACTCCACATGTTTTATGGGTTATCACAAGGCGCAAGAATTGAAGTTCAACACTAACTCACATAAGGCTCATGGTATAACGCAACACATATCACAACTCAAGTCATGTGAGATAGAGAGTTGAATAACATATTTTTATCTAAGCCAATCATCTAAAAAACCATCATCATTGGTTAACCTATTCTTGCACACTCAATTAGAATATTACACACATTTACACAATATAGGGATAGACAAAATACAACATAAAAATAACAAATATGATATATAAAACCTAAGATAATATCAAATAACTACATATAGCTCAAAATAATCTACAAATAGCATGATACAAATATCAAAGATGTGAAATAAATAATTTATAAATTTGAGATTGATAACATAATCATAATCACATATAAAAGTAGAGTTAAGACATGGAAAATAAATATATATGCATCCAAAATACATATTTGAACATATTGATGGCATTATAAAACATCATTGAAAACACATTATAAATATCAAAATAAAAACCCAAAAAATGATAGGGCACATTGACCTATGGGCTTTATAACTGGGGTGGAAGATTGAGCCTCTATATTGGTAGAAAAAAATATTTCTAGGCTTATTAATGAGTTCATTGACTAACCCAAAAATTTTATTAGTCAAAGGAGGGATAATTCCTTGCTCTTGTAACTCTTGAGTGAGGTTATATGGGATCCCAACACACATAGACATGTAGGAATATGGCAGTGACCAAACTAGTACTTGTGGTTTTATAATGTTTTGATAATTTTTATGTTTTTATGGTTTAAGTTTTTTTACTAGCTCTTGTAACTCTTGAGTGAGTTTATATGGGATCCCAACACACATATACATGTAGGAATATGGTAGTGACCAAACTAATACTTGTGGTTTTATAATTTTTTGATGATTTTTATGTTTTTATGGTTTAAGTTTTTTTACTAGCTCTTGTAACTCTTGAGTGAGTTTATATGGGATCCCAACACACATAGACATGTAGGAATATGGTAGTGACCAAACTAATACTTGTGGTTTTATAATTTTTTGATGTTTTTGATGCTTTTATGGTTTAAGTTTTTTTACTAATTAGTAGATAAAATGATAAAACAAAAATAACCTAAATAAAATTTAACTAAATTTATATAATTTTTAATACAATAAGTCCTAAATTATCCTTTCCTATATGAATTATTTGAGAAATTAATTAACTAAAGTAAGAGATAAAGAAAATGATGGTAGGACTCATTTAGATGATATGCTAGTTAGGTTTAATAAAAGTAAGGGTGAAAATTATAATCTAGTTATTGTGCAAGGAAAATATGATTTCTAATGAATTAATGGTGATACAATATTCATAGACTTAAAAGAAAATAAAAAATGAATACCTAAATGTTGGTGTCATAAATATGATATTTGAATTAACAAGAACAATATTTGTTTCAATACATAAAATGTGAGTCTAATTTATTATTCAATATATAACAATGGATGAGAAATATTTCAATATTGTAATAACTAATCAACAACACAAATCTACATATGAACGATAGAAATAAACTATGACAATGAAAAATAGGTCCTTGGAAGACTATTACAAGATAAATGTATTGATATTCAATGATTAGTGAGTGAATACAATAATTTAAAATCAAATATGACCATAAGGAGGCTAATATAGGGGTAGAAAAACATGTTAGATGCACAAGACAACTGGGAGGGGGGTGAATCAATTATATACTTAAAAATATTCAATCCCTCAATATCATTCAAACCCTTGTTAGCTTTTAAACAATTATCATGAATTATTAGAATGTAAACATATGAAATGTTAATGAAAACACATCCAAAAACATAATAACACTAGATTTATGTGGAAAAACCAAGAAGGGAAAAATCACAGTGAGGATTAGCTCACATATATATGAATTGAAATACCAAATACAATTAGTCTCAATGCCAAGCAAAAGAAGAAAGGCTCACTATTGGGTGGCTCACTGCCAAGAAGAAAGAATATAAAAAAAAAGTATTACAAAGAGATTCACTATCTTGAGGTAACATGATAAATCCACCATTGAAACCTTATGCCATCTACAACCTTTGGCTTGTTGCCTCCAACAAATTCAAGTACACTAAAAATGTAGACCCTTTTGCTCACTACATCTAAGTCATAGGTATTAAGGTCACACTAAAATCACCACACTTAATAAAATTTTCATCTCTCACACACATTTTGTAGATAAACACACATATCCAGCAATTTACTTTACTTATATACCATCCTCAACCTAAACAATCTTAATTAGGCTAGCCTTAAGAAAATGTATGCACCTAAAATGTGCAACACCAAAATAGGTTGACACCAAACACCTCTGTGGTGGAAAGAACTAAAGGAAAACCACACCAACAGTTAAATAGGACCCAAATCCACATCATCATGCTACATAATACATGAGATATCTCTGAAAATAGCACTAGCATGCTAGGTCATACAAACCTTAACTAACACTACAAGCAACCATATACACACTTCTTCACAACATGCGGACCACCCAAAAACACTTTATAGCATCCACACATCTTATACTATTCTAGCATTATCAAAATTATCTGCAACTCTACCACAACCACCTTAAATTGAGAATGCCATCATTTTGTGCAACCAAACATACTACCACAAAACACAACTTACTAACCAACCTTGTGAAACACCTTAGCACCTGAAACCTCAAGGGAAGGAGGTTACATACAATATAAGATCGTTCCAAAATATACAAGAAAATAAACTTTACTATGGAGAAATGAAAAGTAATCTCCATTCCCCTAGACAACCTTCTACATAGACAGATAAAGTATCAAACACAACCTTCACGAATGATCCAAAACCTAAAACTCTAGATATAGAACCTCTGAGCACCTTTTATCATCATACCCAAAATACACAAGAATATATTCAACCATGAATAAATGTGAAGCACAACACTAAACACACCTCTGTCACACTACACACTCTTTTATTCAATTTTTCTCAAAAGAACTTAGAAACCAAGTGAACTTACTGCAACTACAACTCTTATCCATCAATACATTAATGATAATACTGATGAAATCATCACAACACCCTCTTATCAAATCACAACACATTCACACTAGCATAATCACTTGGAAACACCAACCATTTCTATACTATTGAAATCAATGACCAACACTAGCAACCATTGACATCAATTGCAACACCAAAAACATGCTTGAAATAATCTCCCCCTTTTTCATTGATAGCAACAATAGCTCTTTAAAAAACCATCAACAAAAAAAGAAACCAACAACAACTCTGCAATAAGCACCACTCCCCCTAACTAGGTCA